>JAEMPF020024158.1:41490-58990 GCA_022496165.2 Catalaphyllia jardinei | reverse complement strand
TGAAATGCAGTGCACATTCTAAAGCAGTCCTTGATGATTCATGGATTACTGTAGACACCACATCACTACATGAACACAAACTATATTATTGCACCATGGGTCTTAGCCGTTGTGAAATCTATGATTGCGCAACGGTCTTAATCTGGAAATTCGCTTGAGACATGCCATTGAATGATACTATTAATAACGCTTTTAATAAACAGCCTTTTTCCTTAAAAGTCAAAATATAGTATTTTTGTGCTATGAGTAAAGGACAGGTAATGTAGTCATGGGAGTCGTACAATCCGAGGTTCATGCTATCCACGGCTAATTTTAGACCGCTTGGGTTTTTAACCCTTGCAAGTTCTGGGAAGTTCTTGTTTACCTCAGCAAATACTTAATTCTCCTTCAAATCTCTTAACTCACTTCGATGAAAAAGCCCAAGAGTTCACTTGAACTACCTAATCCTACAACAAATACTCGCAAACTTGCAAATAAATTAATGACCGATACTTCTGGCGGAATATACTTGCAAAGTAGGCAGGATATTATTTGTCACGTAGCGAAAGTGAAACCTGCAACATCAGCAACGTCTGGTCATGAACAATACGAACAATTCGATTGCAACGCTATAAACAACAGCTTTCTCTCTTCAAAGTCATGATTAAATTTAATGGGTTTTCTCCACGAGTAAGGGACTAACAAAGTAGTCACGCGAGTCACATAATTCAACAATTAGGCTGTCCACGGCTATTTTTAGTACGGTGGTTATTTCCCTACCAATGACGTAATCCTTGAACGTTCTGACACGTTCTTTGCTTCGAATCGAACGCTTCGATAAAACCAAAAGAAAATATATTTTACCCACAATAAAGAAATGAATATCTCTAACATTTTCGCGTATTAATGTTTCAAAAGCTTTTGGTGAATAAACATTACATGTTTCGTGATTTAAAGTCCCGACCAGGGCTTAGCAGAGTGGAGGTCTGCATCTGGTCACTGACAAAACTAAAAAAAAGAAGTGGAAACAACTTATAACCACGCTTTATTAAATCCGTTGCGCTCACAAGAACAATACACGATATCTAACCACTTCAGTGGAAACTCGGTCATATTCCAGAACAGTCACTGACAAATTACTTTGCACTACTTAAGGTTTAGCAAAGTAGTCAGTTGAGTCACAATCCGAGGTTTACGCTATCCAAGCTATTTTTAGAACGGTTTGGGTTTTTTCTCAACAGTGAAATAAACGCTGCAAGTTCTCACATGCTCTTGTTTACTGACTTCAGTAAATATTTAATTTCCCTTCAAATCTCTGAACTCGCTTTGATGAAACAACCAAATAAATCACTTCAATTGCCGAAACCCACACGAAATACTCGCAATAAAACAAAAAGATCGGCGATATATTTTACACACAATGAAGAATACAGTATCGATAAGATTGTCCCTGTATAATCAGGGGTTTATCTAGGATTTATTGTTTTGGGGAGAAGTCTGGAGTGGCCGAGGCCACGAGGTTCCTAGGGGGGTCCGGGGGCGTGCTTTCCCCGGAATTTTTTGAAATGAGTATGCGCTGAGATGCAGTCTGGTGCCTTTTTGAGAGACAATTTTGAGAAATGTTACAGTGGTATTTTTTACTTTATTTTTTAGTCGTGATCACGTTCTGACAATGTTACACTTAGCTCCGATGTTTGCTAATGTGAACAGAGGACTTACCCGACATGTCTAAATCAACAAATATTTATACATACTCGTTAACTTGTTAGTACCTGAATAAAGTAAATAAACTCAACAACGGGACTTTTCCATTTCTTACCAATGCTAGTAACTACTGCAAAATTCTAGATAACTGCAGACCTGAAAATTAAAACTGACCGCGGTAGATGCGACTGTTCCTGACAATGTGTCTAATAGAGTGTGAAAACAAATACTGGTAAACAAATCATGGCAATTGATCTTTGGAAAATCTCCATGATCAACTTGAGGATCTAAATGTACTTTCCTTCTTTAAAAAGTTGAATTGAATTACAAAGCCAGTTTGCGCTTCTTTACACTTTTGTAATGATCAGCCACTGACTCTAGGACATCATCTGACAACTGGTCAGGACCTTCGATGCAAATGCGTACGGTGTGTTCAAGTGCATCCGTACCGAGCCTACTGCGGAGCTTTGTTTTAATTAGCTTCATGGCGCTGAAGGAACACTCAACAGTGGCTTTTGTCTCCGGTAATACATTTGCAATCGCAGCTACCTTTCCAAGCTCGGAAAAGCAGTGGCAATGTCAGAGTTACCACTGTCTATCAATTTCGAGAGCACTTGTAAGGTGCTGCCTTTGTACCTCACAAAAATGACTCGGCGAAACAGCTTCCATTCTGATTCCGTATCCTCAGCGTTAATGTCAGGTTGCGAGATGCCTATTTCTCCCTGAAATTAGATCCTTTGTGCGACACTGTAGAAATTGATTAGGGTTCATATCTTTACTATGCCATAGTCTGCCATTTTATCTTCAGTTGGGAGATGTCGTGGATCAAAAATAGACATAGCAGAGATAAGATCTGTAGACTCCATCCTTCTATTAATGTGGTCAACAACACTTTGTACGTACGGACGATAGACCTTGTGAAGAAACAAGTTCTTTTCTTCCTCTGTGACCACAATGTTCTTTGCTCTAAGTTGCGCATCATCAGTGAACACTGAAGAATGATTCTTTAACCACGTGCTGGTATTTACGTTCTCCTTCAACTCCATTAACCGTTCAGTAGTGCTCTCAACCATTGCTGGTACGCTGGCGAGATCAATGTCCTTGGCCTGTAGACTTGCTTGCAGTACCGACAGCATGCAGTACATCACAGAGCATGTAGATACAAGCCACAGTCGTTTATTCGGTCAAGAGAATAGCAATCCCATGTGCTTCTGCGTCACCTGTCTCATCGTAAATCTCTTCGGAAGTATTCACTAATGCTGGCAAACGGCCCTTTCACGGGCTAACCATCGAGTATCGCTAGGTTTCTGCGTCCTGACTTCAGGACACTGAAGCTCAGCCTGAATCTCCTTTAGTTTTTCCGCTTTCTTGGGTGAATAGTAAAATGCATTCCAAATTGTTAATAGTGTATCTAAGACTCGCTTTACCTCTGCATGTTCTCCCGAAGCATTTACAGTAGCCAGTTGCAGTAGATGGCAACGACAGTGTACGTAAATAGCGCTTGGTGCATGCAACCTCAGGCATGTCTGAACACCAGTCTGCCATTATCGAGTAAATCACGCTTCCTTCCAAACTGTGGAGCAGGCTGTTCTCTAGAGTCTTGCTGATGCTTGCAAGAAGTTCTACTATTGTGGAATTTTACTCATAGGTTGCATTGCGTGAGTATGTTTCTCTATGCGCTTTCAACGTGATATCCCCATTCTCGATCTGCAAGGTGACGAGACCTTCAAATGTAGTGGTGTAGGGGATGTGATGTTTTCCAAGGAAATACAGTGATCGCATGAGCTTCTTCATCATTTTCAGGTTTTCTTTCTTTTCCTCCTCGCTGGTTGTTACAATCAGTTCTATGACATCGCCACGCTTTTCTGCAGACTGAGAAAATGCCCTTCTCTCTACTGCTGCTAGATGCCATTCACTTTTCTCATGATTTGCTAACAGGGTTATAGCCTTCGCCCAGTTGTTTACAGGACGTGTTACCCATGCACCTTTAGCTTGTACAGGTACTTTCCCATAGACCTTGCAACCAGTACATACCATAGCCTTCAAAGTTGAATCATAGTTCGTCCAAGAGTGTTTCCTCTTCCATGAAGCGTCATAGGTTAAATTCTTCTTGTACTTCGGTTTGTTATTCCTGCTACTACTCAATGTTGCTGCAATCTTTTCTGGTGGTTTTACTGCACAATCAGATTCACATGGTCTGTGTCTTTTTCTTGGTTGACTTGTGCTAGTCGAACTCGATGTTGCGCCAACCTTTTCTGGTGGTTGCACTGCACAATCAAAATCACATTCTGATGACGTGTAGATCAGCGTCTTCCTTCCGTGGTTTTCTGGTTACAAATTGGTCCATGCTGTCGCTATTCAACTCAAAAACAGAATGTACATAAAAATACCGGAGCCGGGTCTAAGGCCAGCAGTTTGTAATACTCCATGTTCCTTGTCATATAGTGTCCTTAGACAGGGAGTACTTACTTCATGTGCACTCACCTCGTTGCGTCTGGATGATTTTTCCGATGTAGTTACTTATATACTGTAATGATAACTATATCTTTTTGTGGGAAGTTGGGCATTTTAGGGGGAGGCTTCCTCCTGACCTCAAATACCCTAGATAGAATCCTGGTATTAATGTTTCAACAGGACTTGGCTGAAGGGAGGTCTGCGTTCTGATTACATTCTTTGCATAGCGTGGATTTAGCGTGATTGTTAGTCGGAGACTTTTGTTTACCTCGAAGGAAAAAATACCTAGGAGGGTTCATTAACCTTTCAAAAGAATATATATTTACATATGTTCCGAGATGAAGCGCAGTGCACATTCTAAAGCAGTCCTTGATGATTCATTGCTCACTGTACACACCACATCACTACATCAACACAAACTATGTTATTGCAATTGCTCTTATTTGTCACATAGTGAAAGTGAACAGTACAAGTTGCGTGATTCAGGACGATCAGGATTTGGCCGAGCGGAGGTGTGCGTCTGGTCACCACGTGCAGAGCAAGAACCGCCCGATCTATGGCCGTACAGTCAAAAAGAGATCTTTCAGATCAAAACCGTGCTTTAAAATTCACTTGTTTCAGTATTTCACAGTCAGTGTTTCTGATTACATTCTTTGCATAACATGGGTTTAGCATGATATGTAATTGGAGATGTTTGCTTATCTCGAAGGAAAAAATACCCCGGAAAGGTCTTTTCAAAATTGACCTTTCAAAGGAATATAAATTTACGTATGTTCAGAGATGAGTTTGTAGTGAAAAAAGGGTTTTTGACGAGCGCGGGGGTTTTATTTTCTCCCCAGAAAACTCCTGAGACTAATGAGTTAATGATCATTGCTTCTGGCGAAGTAAAAATGATCTTATTTATTACCGTCAGCGCATTCCATGGCTGACGCCGGGCGTAATACCTTTTTTCAGCGCATATAATAGTCCCTTCGAAAGTGAACAGTACAGGTTGCGTGACTCAAAGTCGCGATCAGGACTTAGCTGAGCGGAGGTCTGCGTCTGGTAACCGACAAAACCCCGTGCAGAGCAAGAACCGCGCTCGGCCTTTGGCTGCGTGGTTAACAAGAAAGATTGAAGATCTTATAACTGCGCTTTTAAAATTTAGCTGTTTTACCATCACTACAGTTACAACGCAGTGCACATTCCAAAGCAGTCCTTGATGATTCTAGCCTCCCACGCGGACGTTCTTAGGCTTGTCACGCGTTCCTCCCCATGAATGCCTGCTCAACAGAACCGGTCACATCCGTTCGTTGGCGGTAAGCCAATCATAGCTTCTCTGCCTATCCGTGGAAAGCTGGACTTTGGTTGACTTTGACCCAACGCTTCAACACGAGAAATTTGTGCCGCAAAATGTACAACATTCTCACTTACGTACTAGTTGCACCAGCAACTGCAGAAGTACATATTATTTTAGAAGTACCGGCAACTGATAAGATCCACATTGAGGACCGGTACGCAATGGCATATACAACAGTCACAACACGCAAAACAAACAACTGATTCGCATGTAAACAGCTACATTTTAATTATGTGGTGTCAGAACTCGAGAAACATAAGCTTAACAAAATTGATGGAAGAAACATCAGAACCTCTCTACAGAAACGTGTAGCTTTCTCGCAGTAAAGCTACGGCATCTCCGAAGAAAAAACTGGACCTGGGTAAATGATATGCGTGATAAGAAGCAACATACGCTCTACTTACAAATAGTTCTAATGAAACAACCGGGCCCAGCGCCACCATATTAAATGCAAGTAAGCAACATGTCACGGAAAAATTCGTATTTTCCACATTTTGCCCCTCGAAAGCAACTATCGTGCAATATAAATGAACCTAAACAATGCATAAGCATATGGCACACAGTCTGGCAAACAACAGAGATGTCAACATTAACAGAACAGCGGATTGGTTCTTTTGAAACACAGGCTAACCGCCAGTGAACGGAAGTGGCCTGTCCGTTGAGCAGATGTTTGTGGGGAAGAACGTGTGACAAGCCTAAGAACGTCTGCGTAGGAGGCTATGATGTTTCATTCATTACTATAGACACCATATCACTTGATCAACACAAACTATATTATTGCACCATCGTTCATCTCTATGATGACGTAATGGTAAATCTACCTTCACGTTTCTTGTCTGCAAGCAGTCCTTGTTGATTCACTGATGACTATAGACACGCAATCAACTGATCAATCTATAGATACGCAATCAACTGATCAATCTGTAGCACAACAACTGTTAACTTTCTCTAGGATACGTCTGGGCATGAACGATACGAACAATTCGATAGCAACACTATAAACAACAGCTTTCTTTCTTCAAAGTCACGATTAAATTTAATCGGTTTTCTCTACGAGTAGTCACGCGAGTCACATAATTCAAGAGTTACGCTGTCCACGGCTAATTTTGGTACGGTGATTATTTCTCTACCGATGACGTAATCCTTGCCAGTTCTGACACGTTCTTTTGCTTCGAATCGAACACTTCGATAAAACCAAAAGAAAACTTATTTTACACACAATAATCAAAACATTATGTGTAACATTTTCATGTATTGATGTTTCAAAAGCTTTTGGTGAATAAACATTACAGGTTTCCGATCAAAACTTGGCCAAGCAGAGGTCTGGGTCTGGTCGCCGACAAAACTAAAAAAAAAAAAAGAAACAATAGACCATGAGCAGAGCAAGAACCGTGCTGGCCTACTACCGCGCGGTTAAAAAAAATTAACCCCTTGCAAAACAAGAACCGCGCTTGGCCCCAGGCTGCATGGTAAAAAATAGATAAACCCCCTGTAAAACAAGAACTGCGCTCGGCCCCGAGGCCACGCGGTTAAAAATAATAATAAAAAACATCGGCCCATGGCTGTGCGGTAAAAAAATTAAAGAAATAACCCCGTGCAGAGCAAGAACCACGTCGGCGCATGGCCGCGCGGTTCTTGCTTAAGGTAAACTGTTTAATTCCTTAACGTGTCTGTAAGATCCTGCAATGTTTAAAAACATCACCCGTCTCGCCTTAAGGAAATGTCAAATTATTCCAACACCCCTGGAAATTTATACTTCTACCAAAATTTAAAAAGCTAGTAGATTCAATACTGTCTATTATTTGTTAGTATAAACTTTCTTATGGTGCAATGGAGCAATGCCATTGTATCCTTACGCTTGAGCGCCAGTTCTTTGACTTTTACGCAAATCATAAATTAGACTGAATCAGCTTGCCAACGAAGGAAAACAACTGAAGCGTGGCTGTTGATAAAACTTCTGTACGGCTCGTTAATTTAGGTCTTTGGTACACAGTAGTGACGGACATATAGTTATGATATTGTTACATAAAGGCATGCCATGATCAGAAACCTAGAACAGATTCTCTAAAAACCTAAGAACGCAAGAAATTTGCACACTTCATATATCTTTCGTGGTGTTGTGTGACGACCCCTGACAAATAACACAAAGTTAGTTGAGTAAACGCTATGGTCAGAATGTTGAAATCTTTGTTTGAATTTTTTTTCTAGAAACAAATATTTGACATGGCGTCCCTCGCAGATGCAGAAGAGGCATTACGTTCAACCAGTACCAAAGCAAATTTTCAGCGGTTAACGCGACTTTTGATGTGCGGAGGACTGGGGCTGTTAAGAGAGACATTCGATTCCATTCACTCACCAGCTGATCTTCCCTTGAGGCTTAGTGATCCTTCCATACAGGCACAGCTGAAGGGAATGAGACTGACCCGATCGGAGTGGAATTGCCTGTACCCATCCCGAGGGGTGTATGGCAAGTCGACCGATTTTGACATCACTTTAATCTTCAGGTTGTTAAGGACAATATGCAAACTCACCCCTCCTCCCGGCCCCAGAGGATGGGATGATTTGCCAAACAACTCAGACCATAGTCTTGGGGCAGATTTAGTACGTATCAAATACTATCGTAATGAAGTATATGGCCACAGCAAGACGATGGAAATAACTGACACTGAGTTTAATGACCTTTGGGGGAAAATAAGCGAGGCCCTGTTAAGAATTGCTGCAGCCATAAGTCGTGAAAAGAAAGATGAGTGGAAAACGTCCATTGATAGATTTCTTCTTGATGCGCTAACACCGGAAGAGGAAAGGTATATTGAAGAACTCAACACTTGGTACAAGCAAGACATGGATGTGAAATCTGAAGTGGAGAAACTTAAAGAAGAATTTAAAACTCAGCTGAGCGATGTTAAAGAAGACCAGAAAAAAATGCTTGAGGAGGTCACTAAGCAGTCTCAACTAATAGGTTAGTTAGATATTACATTAAGGGGATGCTTTGAATATTTCCTGGGAGCGCAGAGCACTAGTGGGCAATACGAGTCGATAATTAGTCTTAAGAGAAACTGTTGGGTTCTGTAAGTGGTAAGTGAAAACGTTCGCTATTTAGAAGCATGAAATTGATTAAAGTAACTAAGCCTCCGTAGCGAGCTTAAATATACCTATAGTAACAGCTTCAATGTGAAGAATGATCATCGCAGGAAATTTTCCAATTTAAGCAATTGGAAAGAAGAAGCCTGAAAAAAAAAAATTGGGGCTTCAACTTATTTTTTCAGGCTTCTTCTTTCCAATTGATTAAATTTGAAAATTTACTGCGATGATCATTCTTCACATTCATCTACAACCGCAGTTCTAATATGAAATATTTCATATTTATATAACAACCCAAGTTATTCTCGCATTTTGATTGGCTCTCGCCTATGATCTATTAGAGGACAGATGCACAATTGACGTCATCATTACAAACTTTTTCCCTCTGCCGTTTTAAAATGGCGGAAAGTTTTGAGAATTAGGATGATATTTTACGTGACTGGCAGAAGATAAGGTACAAAAAAGTCTTGCCGAGGAATTGAACAGGTTTGAGAAGCCGGAAAACGAAAGATAAAGCCGTTTCTTTTAAAAAAATGATACAGAAATAATTTTCTAGCAGCCTCAGTCGGCAGTTGAGCGCGACTAAACCACGCACAAACTTGGTCTCGGTAAGCCGAGAACCACTCCGTTTTCTCGAATTTAACAAACCCAATAAACAAAATGTTTCTGAGATTAATTTATTTAAAGAATTTAACTTTTCCCAGTGTCAAAACAACTGTTGACTCACTGACTGATGTCAGGAATGAAACATCAAAACATCACTTCTTAAAATTGGTAAAATAAAATACATAACCTTGCTTTCCGATGCGAATGTTCCTGTCCTTTCAGGCCACAGCAGCGAGCTAAGTATAGCTAACCACAGCTCACGGTCAAGAGTATCGCAGCTAAAATGTGTCTCCGACACTATATCAAGCTGATTTGAGAATCACCAACCACAGAAGACAAAAATCTCCACCGTCATTTACGCTCCTTTCATTCAAAACTCGAATCAAATGGCCTCTAGGTTGACCGCAACCACAAGTTTTCCGAGACTATTTTTTCAACTCCTGCAATTTTCAAGGCAACGTCCAAGCTTTTCGGCTCACAGGGCTGCTCCAATGACAAAAACTGACTTGATTCTTCCAGCATTTTCTTCAAGATTTGTAGATTTTGCAGTTCAATTCTGCTTTCGCTGTAAGTTTTCATCCCATGAGAAGCGACGCTCGAGTCAGGTTTGACAGTGGCGTGATTTTTCTCAACCAATCACAATTCTTTGCTACGCATAGCAACCAATGAAACTGCTTCATTTTGAATGTATAGATCACGTCAAATGGCTTTTTTTCGTGCAAAGGCGGGGCAAAAAGCCGGCTTTCGCGTTATGTTAAAATGTTTTGAAACAAAAAAGGCTTTTCGTTATTATATAAAACAAATAGATTCCACGTTGCCGTGCGTCTGATTCAGTAATAGATTACAGAAGACGTCAAAATGTGGTAAGAACATCAGTGACACACTCGGCTACGCCTCGTGTGCCACTTTTTTGTTCTTATCACATTTTGACGTCATCTGTGATCTATTACTGAACAGACGCACGGCAACATGGAATCTATTTGTCAAATACTTTGCATTATCCATAAGTTTTAAATTGCTCAAAAAAGATGTTACCCATCGAAAGCTGAGATTACAGGAGGATTTGGTTTTTAATTTTTACGGGTCAGTTGTCATCTTTTTGGCACTTGAGTACTAGTAAGGTCCAGTCTTGTACAGATTTCTACCGAAGAGATTGTTAATGATACGATGATATGTTTTCCCAAAACCAACCCTTTAATTGTGTTTTCTGGTTGTAAGAGGAATATGCGCAGTTGTTCTTTCGGGGATTTTGCACTCGGTTAGGGGTTTATACGCATTCTAAAATGTTATAAGTAATATAAAAGTTGTGATAATTATTAATGGTAATAGAACTGAGTAGAGTCCAGTTCGGTCACACTCTGTAATCAAATGATTGTTAATGATTAACAAAATCGGACGACCGCGAAACTCTATTTGTTAATCACGAGTATGATTACAGACAATTAAACCAGTTAATCATAACCATTAACGTTTACCACAAAAGTAAAAGTTTCATGAAGATGAGCATTCAATAGTCATTTCAAAACAGTCACCGGAGACGAAACCTCCACAATTTTCAGTACACAGTCAGTCTCTTGAATTGGTTACCATAGTGATTGTAATTAATTTTGTGATTGGTAGATTTATTGGAGAAGACCTAAAGTGATTGGCTCATGTAACTGTCCAATTACACTGTCCGATTACAACTTTGCAGATTAATTAGAGCAAAATACAGCAGTTTATGTACCAATCACATTTGAGGAAATTGTAATTGTTATGATTAACAAAGTAATAATATACATTAAGTAGCAACCTGATAACTCAATTGAAAATCCGGTAGTTAAATGCAAAGTCTCTGTTGCCAAACTGGATTATAATGTACCTTTTTTACCGTTTTCTGACAGCGACACTTCTTCTGAAAATTCAAGCTGAGAGCATTACCCAGGCTGGATCACCAATTATCTCAAACCAACTGTCTACCAGGCCCCAGATCCCTCAGGAAGCTGGCAAGTCACGAGGGATATGTGCCATACCTATCCCTGACCAAGAATGGACGGAGGATGATGTTTCTGACTCTGGAGAACTTCAAATAAATCCACTGAATTCTCCAACAGAGATGCAAATTTGGACCGTGATTACATCATTTAAAAAGTCTTTTGAATTGTTCTTCAAATACCTGGCATATAAACTAGATATTTTTGTGCCTGAACATGATCTGGGTAGTTTGTTAATAACAGTTGAATGCAGCTCATTACCGATTCTAGAAGGACTGTGGGAAGATTACCGCAGTGGCCATCTCAATGCAACCGCTCAAGAAATGCTTGTGACAGCAGAGGTACTGGAGAAACTTGGCCTTACTGATGTGAGGCTCCAAACCTTTATTTCTGAGGAGGAGTACGAGAAAGGCAAACAGATCTTCATGGACCATTCAGGTAATAGCGTATTACAAATTATAAGTATTTAAGTGTATCTTAGACTGCTCATCGCAGCTGACCGTTAGGAATGGAAGTGTTCTTGCTTTTGACGTTATAAAACCTTCATCTTTATAGAAAGAAAAGTGAATTCAAGCCTCCAAACAAAGAAAATTACTTTCAAAGCTTTCAACTAATTTTCCGAGACTGTTTATGCTCTTGCTGACGGTCTGAAATCATAGCTCTGTTTCCTATCAAAGAAAACCTACAATACCTAGCCTATTTAAGACAACAGCCTTTATTCTAGGACCCAGTTTTGGACAAAAGATTTGCTTGGAAGGTAAGAATAACAAAAATCATTCAAGGACTATCTTGTCCTAAAAATGTCTGTTTACTGACGATAATGGTTCATTCTTTTCGTTTTACTTTTTTATGTACAATGCAACGGTATGTGAAAAACAGCACCGAACCAGCTAGGTGCGTAGCAGGGGTCTTAGAGGGGACCCACAAACTTGATCATTATCGCCTCATGATCATTGTACACGTGATTTTCAAGTCATTTACCGCCTGGGAAGTGCCAGGCAAAAAATTACAAGTCCAGTAGGAATGTTGAAGATGTTCTTGGAGACCTTACCTCACCAATCGAGAAAGGAAAGGATAATGGTGACGAATCTGTTGTAATACTAGATGCGTGCATAATGTGTGAACCACTCGGAATATTTAAGCTATGAATGCGTGCAGAATGAATAAGCCATTAATTATAATTCAAGTTCATTTGAGTTTAGCCATGTTTCGGTTTAAATGTAATCTTAGTTGCAATCGTTTCGCGTTGGAAAGAGTAATTAAAAGAAAATTAGAGAGTCTAAGAGCATGAGGAAACGTGGTGTAAGGACCGAAAAAAATCAGCCTTCATATTAATTCGAAGCTTTAGCGGCGTGGACGAAATTTAATGGCTATGGAAGTGCTGACAAAGGGACCGATTCTCGACTGGACAAGCGACGGAAAACTACATGAGCGTTTTCTAGAATGGAGGAAAAAGGTCTCTGTCTTATGCAAAGGTTTAAGGATGAGTAAAGCAGATCCAGAATTCACATGCCTGTGTATTTACCAGCGACAGGAGCCCATCACCAGTGGTCAGGAGAGCGAGGTCAAAATATTCTCAACAAGGAGACGTTTGTCGAAGCTGATCTCAAGAAATGGGGAAAGCATCTCGGAAAATTGGAGGAGCACTGCAAACCGAGGGTAAGCAAACTCGTCGCGGCTACTCAATACACGGTGTTAACGCAAGGAGACATGGAACTACTTGAGTACATCGAAAAGTGCAGACAAATAACCGATGCATGTGGATGGCCAGAGGACGCCAAAGACATGGCTCTCAGGAATGCAATTCTTCTTGGACTCAACAATCGAACGGTATATCAGAAATATCTGGAAGAGAACCAAGATATGCTTACAGCGGACAGGGTAATCATGATTGCTACCGACATCTAGT
Source organism: Catalaphyllia jardinei (assembly GCA_022496165.2). Lineage (NCBI taxonomy): Eukaryota > Metazoa > Cnidaria > Anthozoa > Scleractinia > Caryophylliidae > Catalaphyllia > Catalaphyllia jardinei. The sequence goes on along the minus strand of JAEMPF020024158.1, from coordinate 45,945 downwards.
AATTTGGGTTAAGCACTCAAGTTAGTGATTAGGCCTAAGCACTTATTTCGAATGGTTAGCTTTGATGTTAGGCTGGGAACTTTTCATATGACTTAGTAGTTTGGGTTGAGCTCTCAGGTTAAGCCAAAGTTAATGTATGAATAAATTAAAATCTATATGAGAGGGGCTTGGGGTGATGAACTCATAATTAAAAGAAGTATGAGAGCTCTTGCATCCGTTGCTTTCATGGTCAAGTGGTAATGACAGTAGCAGATAAAAAGAAAAAAAATAGTGAAACCTGCTGTTAATTAGTATTCACCCTTGATAGGGATTTGCCGGAAGGGGTAGAGTAGCGAAAATAGGAGAAAATATAGAGGAATGTAAAGAGATATTTTCCCTTTGTTTATAGATAGTTGACAAAAAAAATAAACTGGTCTGAAAAATTCAACCCTGTTTGAAAAATTCAAACTGGTTTAAAAAATATTAAACCAAAAAAAAAAACCACAACATATATACATTTAAAATGGATGCGATCGCAAAGCTTCAAAAATATATGCAAACGCCAGAGGCGAAAAAGAGATCAAGCGCGGCAAAAGGCAAGGCCTGGACACAGTTCGTTAACCAGTTTCCAAATGCGGATGTAATCAAGTTTGTTTCGCAGGTTGGCATCTATGAAAAAATAACTTCAGCACAGAGGTGTTTTTCAAAACAGGCCCGGACTTGCAACAGAGCGTGTTTGGGTCCGATAGGAGATATTGGAGCCAAGAAATAAAAACCGCTCTCGGTTTGGCGGGCGTGTCAGGTTTCCCCTATCAACTGTCTGAAAAACCCCATCGCCAATCCCAGCGGTTGATTTTACAAAATCGGTGTAGAGCATTGCCAAAATATGAAACAAAGAGAACCGAATCTATGCAATGCCAGACAAATTTTCCGTCACAAAATTTCGCAAAATATTCCAGCAACCCAGGCTCACTCACAGCTTCGGCTGAAGCGAAAACCTGGCTAAGAGGGCCAAACATGAAATACTGGCCCCAACAGCTAAACTTCGCGGTGTTTTGTGCAACGCAAGGGTGAGTTATTTCTCGCGAAATCTTCGAAAGTGGGCTCTCTCTAACAGCCCAGATAAGGGCCTTTCACCTGTTTCATGTGTATTTTACGATCAGACGGGTTCTGTACCAGATTATCCAGAGTATGAGCGCTCTGCCGGAAGATCCCACGTTCAAGCAATTCAACAACCATTATGACATGGCCTCGTACAAAAAATATATGCCGAGTTCGGGATAGATCCATTGAGCGATTTTCGATTCACACTCGGAAAAAATCACGGACTGGGAAAAGTCAATGGAGAGATGCAGCTGGATTTCAAATACCCAGGATGGATGAAATTAAGCAATGAAGGCGGGAAAGCAATCGATGGAAACCATATTTCTTACGTCCGCCCTGACTCGGTAGCAGCCACCCAGTATGACTGGTTCGCACCCAACACAGCAGCAGAGCTGACGCAGGTGGGGTTTTCGCGCATAAAACAGTCAATTGAGGCATTCGTTTACTGCATCTTGGGGGCGCAAGTTAACGTTCGGAGCAGCATCTTTGGAGAAGGTGGGAGAGCTAAAGAGGCGCAGACGAAGTTCCTGATCCTGATGGAAGATGCCATCAGACAGACGGACTTGGCGCAAAGCGTGCAAAGATACCAGCTCGCTGAAGAGAAGGTAAGGCTGAATCTTGCCGTGTGTCCCGGGGCGTGGCTGATGCTGGCGAGAATGATCATCAGCACAGAAAGCACAGTTGGCTACAACAACAAGCTCAAACAAGCAGTCCCTGGAATGAAACTGGGAGTAAACAATGCTGTAAATCCAGGCACAAAAAAACAGGCCTCCAACTTATGTCAGGAGTGCCATCAAAAATAAACCCACTCAACAGCCATCCCTCAAACCCAATCCACAAAGCTGTCACAGCCGCGCAAACACTGTATCTTATTTCAAAGAAAACACCGTATCCTGTTTCGAAGAAAACACCTACACAGCCTTCAGATGAAATTGAGGAAACCATTTCAGAAAAAACTCCGCAGCACGAAATAAACAAAACCGCCGTAATTATTGGTGTGGTTGGAGTCGTGGCTTTGATGTTTATAGCATTGCGTCAACGCCGCTTTTTGATGTATTTTTCAAAAATGAAAGCAACGACCGCGAGAATAATAAGCCAGGTGTGCTCAGCAAGACCGCCTGACTCGCAGTTTCGAAAAGGAAGCTATCGATTGATCCGATCAGCCCCGGCAAACGTGAGCCCAATTTCGAGCCAATGTCTTTTAGGCCTTTTCCCAAAGCTTTGCCTGTGTCTTTCAGAGCGTTAGTGACAACATTAATGACAACCCCGATTGTAACGCCGGCAGCGGTCAAGATGGCGGTCACCGTCATGCCAGTTTTGAACATCTCCTTGACTCGTTTAGAGAGAGGCAGCTGCTTTTCTCTTTCCTCAACCTGAGGTTGCAACCGCGCGAGCTCCTCGTTTCTTTCTGCCACTCTTGCCTCTGCGGCCTCTCTTTCGGAGGGGGAGACGTTTTCATCTGAATGACTGCCTGGTCTACTTCGTTTTGGCGCTTGAGCTCGCTTTTACGATCTTTAAGCTCGTCCAAAGGTTTTGTGCTGCTCAGCCTTTCTTCTATTTTGTTTCTTTTTTTGCCATTTGGACGAGCTTTGCCCTTTCTTTGTCGGCCTTTGCTTGCACTCTCTCTTTATTTTTTGCTTGTTTTTCAAGCGGAGCCAATTCTTTTTTCTTTTTTTCAAGTTCGGTTTGATAATTTTTATTCAGTTGCTTCAGCCTATTTAGTTCTGTTTCACTTTCAAGATTGCTGCCATGTTCTTATTGAAGTGCATCAATCTGCGCTTGCGTTCTTTCAATTTGCTGCATTAGATTTTGCATCTCTTGTGCTTCTTTCTCCCTTTCTGTGGCGAGTTTCTCTGCCTGTCTTTGTTGTTTTTCAGCTTCTGCAAATCTTTGGCGTTGTTCTTGTATGGTATCGCTGTCTTCGGCTATAATTTCTTGAGCACTAGGCCCCAGCGAGCTTGAAAATTTGTCTGTAAAGCTTTTCAGAAGCCCGCTAACATCAGCCTTGAAAATTTTGGTCTCACTAGCCCTTGGACCAAATGAAACAATATTGGTTTTTGCGCCCCTTTTGCTAAAACTTATTGGACCCAATTTTGCAAAGTTCACCCTCGGAAACCGCCTTTTTTAACTCTTTGGCCTGTTCAAGCCGAGACTGTCTTTCTTCTGGTTGCAATAACTCTCCAAGCAAAGGGGCTTCCACATAAGAGGTATCAGGCAGCCCGCTCTGCTTGTGCATCATCGTTTTCATTTCATATTGCTCTCTTTGGCGGCGCGTTTCTCTCAACAGGTGGGGTTCTTTTGACTTCTTGAGCGTCTTCATCGTCGTCGTGTTCAAGCTGATGGTCAAGAACAGGATCATCGTAACCAAAATCGGCCAGTGCAATATATTTTTCAACACAATTTTTAATTAGAAAAATATTTAATACAATGGCAGATTACCAAAGCAAAGATGAATATGGTAATGTTTCAGGTAACCTCCTCCCAACGTACAGCGAAAAGACATTGAATGCCATGAAGGGTGTGCGAATATCCAAAAAGGTACCTTTTGGCAAAAGTGAAGCCAACCCCGGCGATACTTTGTTTCTTTACGTGCCAAAGTTTCATCAGAACGAGATACTCGTGCCCGGCTCGCTGGCGCTGATCTTTGACATCGACCTTTCTGGAGGCGAACCCAATATTTTTCTTTTCCAGAACGTCTCGCGGGCGCTTGTGGACAAGCTGACCGTTAAGTTTGTGGCATGATCCTGGAAGAAACTAATGATTACAGCACCTACAAGATCTTTTCCGACTTGTTCTTTCCCGGAGAAAAGCGTGACAACGTGGTGCCTGAGAGAATCTACAGGGAGGATTTGTGCAAGATCCGCTCAAATTCAAAAGACAAAAAAACAACGGGTGTTGACACTGAAAAGGAACTTAACGAAGCTTTCGGCATCAGTTATCGCATCAATTTTGACCATCAGATTCTCACCGACCACGGAATTTTTTATCCACATGACCTTTACAAAGACTTGTCGTTCGAAGTGACCCCGCGCAAGCCAACAAAGTGGTCAAAGGTTCTTACAAAACCAAGCTGAAATACAAGCTTACTAATATCAAACTCGAGTATGAAATAACAAAAAGCAAGAAGCTTGCATAAGAGGCGAACAAGGTTTACGAAGAAGCTAGGGAGTTGGCCTATGATCACGTGTTCCGTGATCAAATTTTCTTGATCAATAAATCAACAGACGAGAGAATAAACATCAAAATAAACAACCAAAGAAGGTCAATGAAAGCCATCCTGCTTCTATTTGTGGAGCCGTACACCCGGGGAGGGGGGGGGGGGCGGCAGACATTCAGGAAAATACGTCTTCCCAGACCTGAATAAATTTAGCA
>JAEMPF020024158.1:19650-41090 GCA_022496165.2 Catalaphyllia jardinei | reverse complement strand
AAACAACCAAAGAAGGTCAATGAAAGCCATCCTGCTTCTATTTGTGGCGCCCCCCCCCCCCCCCCGGCCCCCCCCCCCCCAGACATTCAGGAAAATACGTCTTCCCAGACCTGAATAAATTTAGCATCGCGATAAACGGCTCGCCCAACATGATTTACAATGAAGGCACCAAAAGAAAGCATATGTGGAAAGACGCCAGCCGCTACTTCATGCAGGAAAAAAATGGAACTGCGCACATGAATATGACAAAGTTCTACACGGGCGGTAAGTTCGAGGTTTTGATTCATCGAAGCTCATCTAAGCTCAGTGGCATGGCAGCGGCACGGGTTTCGTGAACACAAGCGGCGTTCGTCTAAATATCGAGCGAGACAAAAAAAAGGTACGGGAACTGTGAACTGCTTCGTCTTCGTTATCTCTGACTCTCAGTATAACATTATGAACAAGCAGTTGGAATCTGCCAGTATTGAAATGAACCCTGACAACATTCCATTCAACGCGCTCATCATGGGGCCGACCAACTCTGGCAAGACGCAGTTCCTTGTGAACCAGCTCTGTGGTCCTTTCTTTGCTTGATTACGTCGTGCTAATCTGCCTAACCTTCGACTATAACAGAACACTGTGCCGGTTTGCTGAGAGAGACTCTCGCCTGTATGTTATCATCTGCGAGCAGCACCTCGTCGAAGTTTGGCTTAAAGTTGCCAGTCTTTTTTTCGAAGGCGACAACACTCTCATTGTCCTTGATGACTGCGCCGCCTCAAAAGACGTTAAAGGGCGTACAGGGGAGTTGGTCAAGCTCGGCTTTGTGGCGCGCCATGCCCTCATCAGCGTGTGGGTGCTGACCCAGCAGCTCTCTAGCATTGCGAAGCCTTTTCGAGAGAACGTTGCGTCGATCGTGCTATTTTACACGCCATCAGCACCACGAAAGCCATCTTCGGGCAAGCTTTCTCATTACGAACTCAAGCAGATGATTGCAAGGTTGAAAGAGCGCAAGGTCGCCCATCTCGTTTTTTTGCTTCGCCATCCTTTTGCTATCGAACAAAAGTAGCACAAAAGCATTATGGGGCAACAGTTGCAATTCGAAGAGGCAGAAATTATCTTGAGCTGGCGAGAGATGATTCTGGGGATATACAAGTATCACGACATTGAATATCGCGGAACAAACGATTACGGCAGGCCGATCAGCGTGATCACTCTTGAAAAAGAAAGCGTGAAGATGTACTATGCGCCTTCATCATTGTATTGGAATCTTAAGAATCACTGATCAGAAACAAGTTTCATTAAATATGAAGGAATGCAGATGTCTGAAAAGGTTATGAATACCCCGTATTCAAATTTGCAAAATAAAGATGAATGCAAAAAAATTTGTAGAGTTTGAATTTGCGCTGTGAAAAAAAAAACAAAAAAAGATCGCAAATCCAACAAAGAAAACTTTTTTTGTCAATTGAAAGAAAAATCAATGAACATTATCGCTGAAGAAAACGAATTTACCGAAATCATTAGTTGTTGAGCCTGCAAGTTCGCCTGCCGCAGGTCCTGATGTTCCAGCTCTCCCTGAGCAGCTTGCGATTCTGGTTTCCACAGGCAGATGTAAGGAAGCCATTGGCGCGCAGCTGACGCATGCTCAAGTGAAGCGGTTGGAAGACAAAGACGTCACGAGGCACTACAAAAGGTACGAGACCTTCGTCGGTGCCAAAACCACTGAAACTTTCATTGAAAACTTCCTGTGGGTTTTCATAAAAGCATTAAGCATTGTGGCGCCGGTTAAAAATGTCGAGGATTTGCAGAATGATCTGAAAAAAGATTACATCATCACAAAGAAGCTGTCTGAGCTGGCTGGCGGGCTTGCTTTGAGATACGGCCGGATGCTATCTGCCGCCAACGCTTTTTTTATAACTGCAAAACATATCGATTTTGGCGAAGATGAAGTTCCAAAAGATTATTCAGCAGACAAAGCTGAGCAATCTTCATTAAATGCTGAATAATTAGTGAACATTGCTGGGTGATTACTCAATTAAATATACTTGCGAAGAGATGCGGCAGGATTCTCGCTGCAATTGAAAATATTTTTGTCTTTAAATATACGCCATGGCAGATTCAGAGACACAACAACCTGTCGACATCATTCAACAGGTGACTTCAAAAACTCCCACCACAAAACAGAAAAATCCAAAACGGGTTGTTGCCGGCAAAACTATTGCTGAAAAAAACGAGAAAGGCGCGCGAGGCGCAGAAAAAGGCTTTAGCCGAGGCTCAGATCATCCTTGCAAATGATCACCTTAAACGAGCTGAAACTCCGGTGACTGCTCCAGATGAAACAAAAATTAATGACTCTGGGATCACCAAGAATGTTCTCACCACAACACAATGGCTGCGTGTCATCAGCATTTTTGTTTCAATGGTGGGGGTCTACTACAAACGAGAAGACATAAAAGCCCTTTTCTCCAAAAACCAACTTCGCGAGCCGCCTGTTGATGTCACACCTCGTGCGCCGCCTGTTGAAACCACACCTCATGCACCGCGCCTCCATCACCTGTTGATTCCACGCCGAAGGCCCCGACAAAAAAAAATGGCGGCATCCACCGTAGGATTTAAAATCTATTAAGCTTTCTTTTCAAATAATAAATGTCGCCAAAAGTTGACGTCCTTCAGATCCTCATCAAAACTGCTGCCATCAGTGGAATAGGTTTGGTCTGGGTTAACTTCACAGTGAAGGCTTGCCAAATGGCCTGGCATATCATTTCTACTTTGCCGTATGAAGCCTCCCTATTGAAAGAGCTTTTTTTCGATGAAGAACCTTTTGATGAAGAACCTTTTTATGATGAATTAGAAGAATAAATGAATTGAAAAAATAATTTTTGTGTAAAACTTGCCGTGATTATGAATTGAAAAAATAATCTTTATATAACCATGTCTTCGACAGCAGTCAGAGATGGCGCCAATCGGTGGTTCAATTATTGGTGCTGTTTGTGCTGGGAACTGTATTAATTGTGAAAAATTACTGGCCAACAGTCTTACCAAGTGTCTTTGTTGGTTTAACAATTGGCTCTGCCGTCGCCGGAACAAGATGGGTTATGGAAAAAACAAAAATGGAAAAGAGAAAGCAAGATGAAAATATCGATGCATTATTTTCACGAAAAAACTTCCATTTTGCAGAAATACTTTGAATTAAAAAATGATTTCAAAATATAAACATGAAAACAATCATGGACGCCGCAACGCTGACTGGCTTGGCCACTGGAATGGGCTGGATTGCAAAAAAGGTTGTGAAAGAGAACATGACGGCTGACCCCAGCTCCAATGTCATGATCTACGCCAAGTTCACCGCAGTTATGGCGGGCAGCATCGCGCCGAAAAATTATCTTCATGCCCAGAAGATTCTTCCTTATTCGGTTTGAAAAAATAAACTTTCTATAAAATGGCCAGCATTGCGATTATGATTGGGTGCGCAGTTCTCAACGCAGCTGCAACTATCTTGCGAAATACTTCGCCGGCGACAATGGTCCGGGTGCGTTAGAGGAGAAAACGCGGCATAACAAAGCCCTGGAAGCCGGGCCAGTGGTCTACTGCACGGGTTAAAAAGCTTCCCGATGTTGTCAGCGCGCTGAACAATGAGGTGACCAGTCTCATTGGTAAAAATCCGCTGTTGCAATTAAAGAAAAGGCATTCGCCTCAAAACCGTCAACAAAGTATTCCAGGCCCGTTGGATTGAACGAAAAAAAAACTTCCTCCTCTTGTCAATGTAAGATATTTGTATCAGCCTGGCGAACTTGAAGGCGGGACCAAAAGAGCCACTGACCCTATCTGGTCTTTGAAAGTCCGCCAGATTGAAAAAAAATTTTACCAAACCAAATGAGCCTGTCATCTTTTTTTTGTCTGACGGGCCCAAGCGCGGCTTTGTTCGTGAAGAGCTGTTGGTTGGCCGCCTAATACACAGCTTCCGCCTGCCTGATTGCTCTGTGCCCGTATGCCAGCGTGTAGATGCCATCATCGCCTATCCAGCACTTTGTATCGAATGGAGAAATTGAGATCTTGTTCATGCACATTCCGTACATATCGTGGCCCTCACTCCTCAAGATTTTCATTTTGTGCATAAACTGTTTCCTCCCAAAGAGCGATTCTTTGTAGTGCTCGTGTGTTATCTCCTCTTTGATCACATTTTTTTCACCCCTTTCGCCTTCCTTATATTTTTTGTCTGCTTTCTTGATCGAGTACATCTTTGGCCTTACCGCCACGACTTCCTCTATCGCTAAACCTCCGCACTCATCTTTCCCAGAACCTTTTTGTTTCTGCCATCGTAAAGTGGGTGGTCTTTGGGCTAGTTGCTTGCGTCATACAGACATAGGTCTTCCTTCATGTCTTTGTATACATCCTCTGTCTGGATGTTTAAGAGCAAGCTGTCTGTGTCTGTATAGATCAGCTCACACTTTTGTCCGTAACTGGCTTTCAGGTAGTTGTAGTAAAAGTCATACATCAATAACTTGCTGTTCTCGAGAATCGTCATGCCTGCGTACACGGGTTTGTTCAGCTCCAGCCTGGTTTTGTGGATGTGGATGCCGGCCATGTCGTTTCCAAAAATTGTGAACCTATCAAAAGAGGGGCTAGACACCAGCTTGAGGACCTTGTCTGCTTCCCATGCTCTAACTATCTTTACATCCGTGTGATTCCTGAGATTTTCCATTGTCTTGCCAAACACCGAGTTGTTCATCAGCTTGTAGAAGTCTGTTTCAAAATCGCTTTTTGCCTGCTTGCGGAACTCCGTGTTCATCCTGATGTATGGCTCCATCAAGGACTCCTGGTCGAACTCTATCACCCGGTGCACCTTCTTCAGGCGCATTCCCTGACTGAGATACAACTGCAGGTTCTTCGGCAAATGCAAGCTCATTGCCCAGCCGTAAAGGTTGGTCGCGTCCAGATAAATGATGTAATTTGTTAGTTCGGCCGGGTTATATCCTTCGACCAAAGAGTTGTTTGCCTTTACGTACCTTTTGCTCACCATTGATATGCCGCCCCTCATTCCCCCCTCAATGAACAGGTGCATGTCCAGATCTGTCAGCAGCTCCAGCTCGACTCTTGTCTTCTTCAAGGGCGCGTCCCAACTTAGTCCTGGCGCACTGTAGTAATGCGCTAGGTCTAGCCCGTATTTCCCCTGGCAAACCTTTCTAAAATTCTCAAACACGTCCGCCAGCAGCAGCACGTCTGTACAGTACAGCCCAAGAATAATGCACGCGCAAGAAGTGGCGCAAGAATTTCTTGCAGCGCAAGAACACACGCAAGCGGCAAAAAGAAGTTAAATTGCACTTCATCCGTAATAAGTTCCAAACGCAGGGAGTTCAAAACCCTATCCGCAAGAAGCCGCAAGAATATAGATAACCAGCAATAGATAGATTTCGAACCCTGTTTATGGCAAACGCGAAAGGCAAAATGTAATTCTGATGTCGCTCCTTTTTCTCTTAAGAAAAAAAAAACATTTGACTTTATTGCGAAAATGGTTTAAAGGCAGAAGGCAAAAGTTCGATTATTTGCCGTTTGACATTCGTGTACAGATGCATCTAAATCTCTCTGCTTTGCCAGGTTCTCTTCTGTGTTTGGGATCGGCGGACATGTATCTTGCACATCTTTGCAGAGAGCTGCATGAGCGTGTAGTTTATCAACTGCGTAGGAGAGGGTTACTGATAGTGTTTATATTCAAGAAACTTCAATAAACAATTCATTCGTCAGGGAAAGAGTACTTTACCATTTGAATGAACGATCTGTGTCAAACAGAACCGGAGATATGATTTTTTCGGCAAGATCTTATGAGCAAACATCTCGCCGGCGCGTGCTGAAACACAGAACTTTTCCTCTGAGTTAAAAATATATAAATGTGAGCAGCACGCCATAGACACTTTCATAAATAATTATTGGTTTAAGAATGAGCATTTTATCGTTTGAATGAACGATTTGTGTCAAAGATAGGCTGTAATTTTTTCAACAAGGTCTTCGGAACGCTTTAGAAATAAACATCTCGAAAGTGATGTGACTTGCCGACACGTGCGAAACAGAACTTTTCCTTGAAGTGAAAAATAGGTCCGCAATGGTTACAAGTCGCCTTGCTTGTAACATGTAATTAAAGTAATACTGAAGGGAAGATTATGAACTGGAATTAGGTGGTAATAAGTCAGTGTTATCATTTAGATTAAATTGACCATAACTTACATTGAAAATTTGATACTGGACAGTGGAAGAAGTAACTTTCTGGATGTTTCAGTCAGTATGGATTGACAGTATCTCTCAAGAGATAAACAATTTTCATATGATGGTCAATAAAAAAAATCAGAATTGAAATTCTCATGAATTACCTCTATTGAAAATTGTATATATGGTTAAGGATTTTCCAGGACCCTACTTTAATTTATATTTATATACCTTCAACCAAGCAAAATGTTTGTGTCGAAAGCTATGTTTTGGGCATAAACACATGCATATGTACAAATGCCAGACAAGGAGAGCTTGAAACCACGTCCAAACCAGACATTCACTGTGCATTACTGGCTCAATGGACATCCGCGAAAAAAACGAGACAGCAATGGGGAAAAACGAGTGTTTTCACACATTTTGTAAGAATTTCGATGTTCTTTATACCTGAACATTTGTTTTCATTTGTAGAAGTTAACACAGTAAATATTTTTCTACAGTAGGGTTGGAAAGTCTTAGGTCTTCAGCAGTAATGACACTGTGTTTATACCACAACTGGTTACTAAAGAGCAAATGTACCCTGGACAGTTGCATGAAATTTTCTGATTTCATCAGTAATGGTTGAGCTATATGCATTTTGTCGTTCTGATATTGATGCTGGTTTGCCAGTCTCTCTTGTCTAATGTGGTCTGCTGATTCATATATAATTTTTTCTGTCTGATATTGATGTTAGTTGAACAGTCTCCTTCTCTACATTCTGCTAATTCGTTTGCATTTTTCTGTATTTCATACTCTTTGTTCTAGATTCAGAAGATTCATTTGCACATTTTTTATTTTCCTTAAATAGATTCTTCACTTTCATTTTCCCTTCTCCTTTTCTCATATTCACATCTAACAATCAATAGCTTTTCTTTTTCTTCTAAAGTTCCAGATATGTCCAGAAATGCAGGTTAATGAGATGCATGATCTTTATGATAAGCATCACAAAGTGTCCCCTTACCTATAAAGTCACCAGAACACACATAATTCTGTCAAATATGAAGTAATATGCGAAAGACACAGCCTTGAATCTCATTAGCCTGCATTTCTTGACATAAGTGTAAAGTTCAGTTAAAGACTATTGCTTCCTTTTAATAGGTTGTGTTTGGTTTCTTTTATCACTGAAAGGCAAGTGTTTTATCTTTGGACTCCCATGGACATTTTGCAAAACAAGTTCGTTATCTCTAACAAAGACACCATTAATTTCAAAGGAACAACCCCTATTTCTAAGCAGGCTAATGATACAAGGTTTTCAGTTCCTTCAATGGTAAGCAAGTGAATTTCCCAAATAAATAGGGCATCCCGTGCAAATCACTGGAATGAGCATGAAAAATGTTAAAGCTTTGTTCTAAATTCTTAATCACTGCAACTGTATAATTCCAGTGGTTATCAAACAACAATTCTAGTTAAGTAGAAAATTTGAAAACACTTCTGTCAGAAAGTGAATAGATATGTATGGCCCATTATATGATTATTTGATGTCATGAACTTGTCAAACTTCCTGTTAATGTCTATTCTTATGTGTAAAATTTATTGGAAATTGAAATGATGCATGGAACATCAGTTGAAAACAAATATCTGTAAATGCAAATGTCTGGACAGAACATCTTATAGAAATGTACATGTACAGATTATTTGCAATGGTAAAAATATTATTCAAAGTGGAGGAAGATCAAAAATTGATATCTTCTATGTGATGATAAATAGAAAAAGTAAGTGACATTGTCCAGTACACATTGCTTACCAGCATTTTGAACAAAGAGTACTTGATTTTCTTGATTGTAGTTAGCACATATTGGTCTTGTTGCTCGTAGAAAATCACTTGGGGAAACCAAAACATCACATCTTTCCACATTTTGTATTGTGATGTCCAACAACTTGTTTCAGTACGGGCAAGTAAATTACATCTTAAATGGAATATCATAACCATTACACTCCAAAAATGATCCTTAAAACGAGATATCCTTTGGTTTCACGAAATTGAGAGCTAAACCTTGACCGGTAATGTTCAATCGAGATCCCCATACTTCCTTTTGTCGTTTTGATCTTGGGCAAGCAAGAAACCCTTCAAATATGCTTCCGTGAATGCTCAACAGTGCAAGAAGGATACAAGTACAAAACAACCTACTTCACCTTGTGAAACTTTCAGGTGGCTTCAGGCACTTTCGAACACTTTCACTCTCAGTGGTGCAACCCGGGCCGCATGGATAGATCAAGCTGATAGTTGTTAGCTTGCGAGAGCGCAATGACTCCTTCCAGTGTTGTACAACATGTACCGAAGATTCAAGCACCTTTAAATGTTGTCTTTTGAGAAGGTAAAAGCTCTTCCACGAGCTGCACTTATAACACAACCCGGGTCTGGGTGTGTTGGCTTCTGGGAGGAAAACTTACTCGCGAAACAATTACCTGAAAACACTACCAGAGGCCACGCTCACAAGCAAAGTGGCCACGGCACTAGACCACGTGACAGGCGCTCGACTCTCGTGGACAAACAAATAAATCAGATGACGCCATAATGTGCCATTACACTTCGTGTAAGCCACACAAAAATGACTAAACGTGAGCAGTGCACCATAGACCTTTAATAAACAATTACTTGGTTAAAGAAAAAGCATGTTACTGTTTGAATGAACGATTTGTGTCAAATTTAACTGGAGATATAATTTTTTCGACAAGGTCTTTGGAACGCTTTAGAAGTAAACATCTCACAAGTGACTTGCCGACGCGTGCGAAACACAGAACGTTTCCTTGAAGTAAAAAATACCTGAACGTGATCGGCGCACCATAGAAACTTTGATAAACAATTTTTTCGTCAAGCAAAGAGCATTTTACCGTTTGAATGAATGATCTGTGTCAAAAATAACCGGTGATATAATTTTCTCGACGAGGACCGAACGCTAAATTCAGACAATAAACATTTCGTAAATGACTCACCAACACATGCCGAGACAGATCTTTCCTTGTAAAAACGTAAAGTTCACGTGCTAAAATAGGGAATTCAAGCGACTGTTACAATTTTCTTATCATTTTTGGTAGCTTAAGATCAAGCAAGTGTCAAAGACACGCGTATGGTAGTTTGTCGGCGAAGTGATCGAAAACTCGAAATATGATAGCTTTCATTCATCGGCAGGACGTTATAACAATATGCAAATGTTTGCCGCTCGCGTTTTCCATGAAAATAATATGCTTCATGTAAAGAAACTCTTATCTCTTCTCTGAAATAGCTGTTATCAATTCAAATAGAGTTCATCGCCAACTTATTAGAAGACTGTTGGCATCACAAGAACACAAAAGATTTCGATATTTTCACGAACGTAGTTCGGCAAGGTATAAAATGTCCGCAGCGATAAAATCAGTGTTGAACGTTTGAGTCATACATATGACACAAGGTAAGCAAGGGCAACTCTCTTATATATCGGCCAATAAAAAGTATTTCTAGTAGTTGCTCCATTATATTTTTTAGCCGAGACTCGACTGTGCCTTTCGGTTCACTTTGCGGTTTTATTTACGTGCACCCTGTCTCGTTCCTTTTAAAGAACCGTGAAGAAGTTCTTGCGGTTCGAACATCCTACCACAAAGCGGTTCTTGCGCTTTGATCATGCAGCCGCAAAGAAGTTCTTGCCGTTTCCAGGACTCAAGCTCAAGCAACCCGAAGAAGTTCTTGCGCGTGCATTATTTTTGGGCTGTACTGTAACCACGTACAAGTCATGGTAATCTCTAAGATTTCGGCATCCAAATGTCGCCCAGACTTCTTGCGCGTGCGCGTACTCTTCATCCGTGATTCCTTTGCCGCTCAGACTCGAGTAGAACTTTTCTTTCACCGGAAGTTCGGTTTCGCCAAACCTTTCAAACAAGTCCATGAACTCATTTGGGTAGATGCCCTTCTTCAGCAGCAGCCGCCGCTTGTTTTCTTCAGCTACTGTCCTATGCATGATTGGGAACTCGTCGCTCCCCTTCACCAGCTTGTCAAGGCTGCTCAGCAGAAAATTCACACTGTCAAAAAATCTCAGATTTCCCAGTGAAAATGAGATGGTTTTTTTGGGTTTTTGTGGGGATGCATTTTATTTCTCCCTGTACCCTCGTCATCGCTTGCATCAGCTAGTGTCCTTCGTAACCTTTCAGGTTGTGAAAGAATACCGGTATTGGCGCTGTTTTCGCATTCAGTTTCAGCTTAAAGTTAAAGTCATCAGAAGCGGCGCCTCGATATCTTCCCGTCATGTGGTCGTGGTCTTTCACTGAGTCTTTGTATTTCGCCACAAGAAGTGGATCTGCACAGAACAAACATGTCTCTTGATTGTTTGCGATCCATTGATGTATTTCATCTTTTGGTTTTCTTTCTCTTTGCGGCCCCATGAAAAGTTCCATTGCCATGAAGCAGCATCTTCTGTGGCTTTGCCCGCAATATTTTCCAGAGTCTGGGTAGTGCACAGAAATAGAGTCCAAAAACAGATCCTTGACGAGACTTTTATTGCAGATGTGGCAGTCGGTAGCGTTCCTGTGCTTCTGCCAGTCTTCAGGTTCGCATTTCCCTTTCATGATTCTGAAGCCATATGAGAAACATGAAAACTGCATCTTCACCTCTATATGTAAACGGGCCGAAAGTCACGCCATAGCTCCTCACGACCATGTACAAAAAACCGTATGGCTCGTGCTTCTCTGTTTTCACTGTGAAGCTATGTGCATTATTTGGCTCGCAGGTGCTTATCTTTCTCAGCACGCATTCAAAGTCGGCATAAACCACGTAGGGAGCTTTCATCTGTTTATAGACGTTTCTGAAAGACATCTTGTGTTCTCCTACTTTAGGCATCTCTGTTTTGGTTGGACTTTTCAGCTGCCCTTTGCACTTTGGTTCGTACCTTTGAAGCAGATCTTTCGTTTTGTATCTGTGCAGGCAGAGTTCGCAGGATTGTTTACTCTCATTGTGCCTGTTTTGGTCATGCAAAAGCACTGTTAGCCCTTTCACCCAGCTGTAATGCGTGTTGTTGCCTTCCTTCGTTGTCATTAAGTTAATTCTAGGAATGTCGCCGCCTTTTCACCCAACCTGTGAATGATGACTTGTTCCTTCTCCCATCCAAACACGTTAATCGCTAGATTCAGATTCTGCCTCTCCAGCCTGTCAATCTGTGAAACAGGCATTGGAAAATCAATACCTGTGAAATTCAAGCCATCTTCTGTTGGGTAGATTGAGGTTCTTGTCATTTTTTTAACACTGGAGGCAATAAAGTGGCACGAATGGCCCATCTCAAACATTGATTGTCTCTGTTTTGCACATTGATTGTTGCTTTCTTATTTTGCAGCTTTTTGGGCAGTTCCATGTAGCTTCCACCACGCAGTGGGCGATATTGTGCCACGTTGGTAAAGGCTTCCAACCCGATCCTCTTTGTGACCAGGCTTCGATCTCGCCTTTTACTTCATCAATAAACTGATTTAACCAATGATTTAATGTATCAATCTTTTTTTACTTCTTCATCCATCCATCCATCCATCCATCTTCAGGCATCCATGTCTCCTGAAGTGCTGACCAATTCAGAACTTTTCACAAAACCTGCCAGGTCTTCTGGATAGCAAGCTCTGTCTACACTATATAAATAAGATGCATACCAAAACATAGGTATATAGCGGTGTAATTTACTTACATATGTAATCAAATTATTTTGTTCACATCCTTGAGTAATGGACTAATAATTTCATAACTTGTAATTATTGTTTTATTTCTTATCATACTATTGTGCATTTTAGATTACTAGCAGACAAAGGAATTAAAGAAACATGGGTTCCTTCTGTGAGTACCGGAGCACAAATTACACAAGCTTACGTAAAACAAAAGAAATAAAAGACAGGAAACAAAACAACTCCAAATAAAGACTAATACCAAGTCACCAAAAATACAAAGCTGAAAGACCCGAAAGATGAAAATGAAACCAGATGTGCAAAAAGCAATCTTTTGTACAGAGTTGCGCAATAAACATGGTGTATTCCCATATTCAAACAAACATACAGTGTTAACTGTAAAGTTTGTTTAGACATGTTACAACTTAAAATACATACTTAATATGTCAGGCCCGTAGCCAGGATTTTTTACGGGTGGGTGCGATCAGTTGATTATACGGACCAACGAGCGCCAAAGAGACAACAGTTTTACTTTTCAACTCATTACCAGAAAACTGCCCATCCAGTTGGACGTTGATGTGGTTAATTAGTGGCATAGCCACGTTCCTTCGATAATACTCCTCAGGATTGGTAGGTGGGGCATTGTCACGATTGGTCTGGCGCCCCACAGCTCTTGGCATAGAAGGCTGAACATTTAGAGCAGAAGCCACTCTGACGGCGTGCTGATAAATATGCGCAAACTTTTCCTCCATCTTCGAGGCAATGACTTCATAAGTCTTTTTAACATCTGCGATCTACAAAACATAATTTTTTTTATATATTTCATTTTTATTTTTTCCATAATGATGTCTCTGTCTTAAAATGTGACGGTCTTGGCGTGTTTTTATATTACTGGTCTTGCCACGTATGTACTTTTGTATTTGAATCCATTAGTTGTGATACATCTCTAGAACGGTACTTAAAAAATAAATGTTATTGTATAAAACTATTTCCAGTACCTCCTTATATGCCTTGATTATGTCAACTGATTGGCCCTGTAGTTTCACTGTTATGCCTGACATGTGGGACAAGAACTCGTACAACACAAGGAATGATACTATAAAGTCGAAAGACGATAGACTCCCCAACATCGCTATGGCGTCACCCTTGCTCTTCGGATCCCACACAGCATCTTGATAATCCTCGCCACATAACTCCCGATTTGCACCATACGCAATGTTTTCCAGGGCGGTGATGATGTAGAGGTGAGCCTGGTAGAAGTGTGTGTACGCAGTATGTCGTGCTGCCCATCTTGTTCTGCACATGTCTATCAGGCCCTTGCGTCTTGTAGACTCTGGCAACTCCTTTGTTATGATGGACTGTAGAAGACCTGTCAATGAAACGTTTTTAGTGGATTGTTTTTACAATACTTATAGCAAGTTTATACTAATAGTTTTAAAAATATATAACATACCCATAAAAGTAACTTGGCTTACCTTCACGCTTTGGACTGCCAAGAAAATACAAGCTGCA
Source organism: Catalaphyllia jardinei (assembly GCA_022496165.2). Taxonomy (NCBI): domain Eukaryota; kingdom Metazoa; phylum Cnidaria; class Anthozoa; order Scleractinia; family Caryophylliidae; genus Catalaphyllia; species Catalaphyllia jardinei. Next base: position 27,755 of record JAEMPF020024158.1, on the reverse strand, counting down.
CTGCTTCAGTTTGTCGATGGCATTCCTGATGTTCGGCAGTGCACAGCTATGTGAAATCACTAGATTCAAGCAGTGACCACTACAGTGAACATACACAGCGTTTGGCGATTGTTCCCTTATCCGGCGCTGCACCCCCACATTGTCACTGGACATATTGGCAGCTCCGTCATATCCCTGTCCCCTGATGTTTGCAATCTCCAGGCCCATATCATGAAGGGTGGTGGTAATTTTATCTGCTATGACTTTACCAGTTATCCTTGGAAGATAGAGAAACGCGAGGAACTCTTCCCTGACCTCGTTACTGTCGTCAACAAAGCGGGCACATAGAGCAAGTTTCCTCCAATTTGCTTAAAATGATATCTTGTCCAATTATCTCGATCACCTGATTTTGAATAGAAGGCGACGTATATTTGACATTTCTTGTACTCAGGCCAGTACTGTAAAGATGTTGCTTCAGGATTTCATCGTGGTTGGCAATCATCTGTAGAGCTGCCAAAAAGTTGCCAACGTTCCCAGATTTATTTCCGTCGGTGCTCTGGTCTTCCTTGTCGCCACGCAGTGCTATGCATTGACGATCACAGTACAGGACTGCTTCGGCAACACATTTAATTATGTGCCTGTTCCTTTGAATATTTGTCTTTCTCTCGTCATCCAATCGGTTGTCAATGTTCTGTTCTGGTTTGTCAACAGAGTTCAGAAAGCATTCTGTAGCAATCATGGATTCGTTGTGGTAGTTAGTACCCTGGTGATCTTTTGCTTTTTCATAAAGCTTGTGAAAGGTTGTGAAAGGTTTGTTCACAAATGCGCCTTTGTTCTTTCTGCCCTCAAAAGGCATCATCAATGCACAGTGTTTGCAGAATGCCGCGTCCAGTGAAGGGCTGTAGACCATCCAGGAAAAGTCCCTGAGGTATCGTGACTGGAAGCATCTTTGGCACTGATGAAGGAACCGTGATGGAAACTCGTAGTGCGTTGGTGGCACGAAATGATCCTTAAGAAGATGATATTTTTCACCGACCGACAGAGCTTTCACGGCTGCAGCTAGTGCTTCAAAAGACATCTTGTCATCTATAATCTTTCCGATATCATTCAGATTGGGATGAACATTTGGCTCTGTGTTATGTTGCCTTGTACTGCTGCCAGCATCTGAACTAGTTGCGCTCTGCAGGTGAGGTGCCATTTCGTGGCTCGCTAAAATAAAATATTTTGCAATTGGTGTTCACACAGTATTTCACTAAACAGTAATCTCGAAATCTTAGATTTACCTTCAAGGTTTTCCCGATAAACTTCTGCAGCCGGGGTATCTTCTCTGACAGCACTTTCCTGTCGAGGCAGTTTTCTAACAAAGGTGTCCATAGATTGGCAAGATTTGGCTGCGGCCTTTCTCTTTCTGTCTTCTTGCTCTTTTCGGCCCATTTTTCGTGTACTACGTGGAAAAAACTGTCGCAAAACTGAGAAAGATTGTGGCCGCAGTGTCGCTGAGTAGTTTTCCGTACAACGCCTAAACAATTCTTTTGTGCTGCATGTAACATGCAACCGGGAAACAATTTTTTCCGAGACATGTCTAGACATGGCCGAAATAAAAATTGAAATAGTCATCTATTGACTAAATATTGTTAAAATCTCCGTCCCGGGCTACTGATCAAACATGGAATCTTTTTTGGTATATTTATTTAATTTTTACTACGCAATCACTGAATTAGAACAGAACAAACAGAACAACACTATTATTTTTTTTACTTTTTATTTTTTTAACAAAAAAGTGGACCTCAGCAGTCTGCAGGGGGGTGCGGGCGCACCCATCACACCCCCCCTCCCTACGGGCCTGTATGTAAACCCACTAATTCATAGACTGCATATACAATGAATTGATCACAAGAGTATAGTCTCTTGCCAGTCTTTAAAAACAAGATATGCCCTTCTATACGGTCATAAATCACGGAAATGAAAATCAAAGGCACGTTTAGAAAATGACTTCCACAAAACGCAGTGCATATACTATTATGTCAAGTTGATGATACTGTACATGCAATGTATGTCAATGTTGAAGATAACATAAATAACTTCAGTCAATAAATACTATGATTAAAAGACTTACATACCAGATCTTGAAGTCACAACAGGAGGTAGGTCTCACTATCAACTCGAAAATGTGGACAAATTTGTCTGTCAGCACAATGTCACATAACGGCAACTTCACACCTGAACTAGACAACCGTATTGGAAAAGCAGCGAATGCTCTCAACGGACTCCTACCTGTCATGTGCCACAAATCCATCCAGATGCCCACGAAAACTGCTATTTACCAAGCGGTAGTATTATCTACTCTATTGTATGGCTCAGAAAGCTGCAACACCAACGGATTCCTAAGACGAATTCCTGGCGTCCCCTGGCAAGACCATATGCCAAATGAAGTGATCTTCGAGAGTACTGGCCAAGTACCGCTTATTAACATCTTATGACACAAACGTCTTACATGGCTTTGACATGTTACCTGTATGCACCATACTCACTTGCCCCGTCGCTTGCTCCACTGGGAACCACGAGGGCGCCGTCGCCTAGGCAGACAACGCATGCGCTGGATAGATACAGGTGTCGAGAGACCTGCAAGACTCTAAACTTTCCTTCAAAGAGGCAACAGTGGTAGCGCAGGACCGCAAGGAGTGGCGATCGTTTGTGATTGGCGCGATGTGGGCTCGGCCCACAGCAACAATAATGGAATGGAATGGAATGGAATGGAATTTCTCCAAGATCACTAAACAAGGTAATATACAGTACCAAGGATTTAATTTCTCTGTCAGTCCAGGTAGCTCTGACAGATGTATCTTCTGATTGCAATCCTTGTAGGATTTCCAATAGAAAGAAACCATTAATCATTACAACATGCTGCAAATTCCACAAGGGTTAAAGACGAAGGTTCAAAGGGGAACGGAAGCCAAAAATATTGTTTTTTTCTTACTTGATAAAAAAAATAATGCAATATAAACAACGCCCTAAACAACATTTCTCTCGCATAAAAACGACGCAACTTTCAACTTCATTTCTAAATGATAGAGATTTCCTTGATCGCGAATTGCAAGCTTTTCTTAAGACTTTATTAGATGGTTGCCCAGGGGTAGAACCACTTGGACTACCCACAGGCCGCTTCTTCTTCATGATTTTACCTGGTAAAATGAAGTACAGAAATTAAATTAATTTTTTTTTAAATCAAGAGATTACGCGGACTGCACGCACAATTTCTCGAATATAGCGAGTTTCGCCCATAACGAGTTTCGCCTTTATCGTTTCGCCCAGGGCGAGAATGGTTTCGCCCAGAAGTAGAAGTAACTAACAAAATATAACTTTTTTTTTTATGTTGCAAAAAAATCTCACCCTTTCACTTGTCCATACAATCTGAAAAGAAAGCTAAAGTTAACTAAGTTGTATACCCAGAACGAACGTTGTGTACTGCCGTGAAAACGTGACTTGTCCTGAGACCATGTTGAAACGGGGAAAGTACAAAACATGGACCCCTGGCCAATGGACCCCCTCCGTGGACCGGGTCTATGGACCGGGTCCATCAAAATATGGACTGAGTCCATGGACCCCCTTTCATGGATCGGGTCCATGGAACCCCTATTTTTACTACCCCTAAAATTACTGAAGTAAACAATAATAAAATAAAACATAAAATAAAGTAAATTGAAAGTAGTAGTGAATTCACAGTAATAGAAGTAATATATTCACATTTACTGGCTTTTAGGCAAATGTTTTGTTGTGAGCAGTTTTGAAATAACAAAATTTGCAACTGTTAAAAATAGTTTGACTTAAGCTCTACAGCGGTCTACAAATGTGACAGTGTCAGGTGTAACCGTGGGAACAGATATAGTTCATTGGCTATATTTTGATTACATTTGTTCACTTTAATTAATAGTACCAGTAGTTACAAATAGTTCAGTGTCAGGGAAGGTCAAAATTGAATCGATGGAAGAGTACTGACTGAAGCCAAGACCTAACAGAGTAAGCCAGAATGAAGGAACAGCAATGAAAATGCTGACTATTTTTATTCATAAGCGAAAATATTCGAATCAGTTGTCAGTCATGTGGTGTTTTCGATACACCACCGATAAATCGCCCGGCACGCGAGTGCTGATATTTGTGCTGCCAGCTTAGAATACTTGATGTAACGTAATTATGCTTTTGAAAATCAGCCTGTACGCTTGAAAATTGTCAGTAAAAGTGAATATGAACTGTTTAGCACGAATTTTGAAGGCAAACGTGCTATTAAACTTGTGCATGGAGTTACCGAAACTGGAGCCGTCACGCAATGTGTCAAAGGGCATCAAATCGTAGTTTAGGGATGCAACCTCAACTTGCTAATGTTGCCCGCTTTAAATAGTGAACTGTCCTTTATTGTGCTGGTAAATAATTCGACCGATCATAAACACTTTGAGTCGTACAACATATCGGCCGACTGAACGAAAGACATCTCCCGCACGAGGTCCTACTCTCGCATATCACGTGATTTTTGTTACATAACGTGACACATTATATAACGCCACACACTCCCCCACTTTTTTTGAAAATGTCCACTAGGACATTTGCTACAGCAATGTTCACTGAAGTTCTGGACTTCCTCTAAACTCATGCTATATCATAGTATTCTCACTCTCATTGTTTGCATGCCTTGCACTATGTGGGTTGATCAGGCCCAACTTCCGCAATTGTATACAAACAAAACTTAGAAAAATGCAGATCACAACTCATCTTCGTTCAACTGAAATAGCATATTCATAGTTCTTGGATAACTAGATTATTTCTTAGCCTGTGTAGAAGACACGGCAGCACAAAAGACTGGAAATTCCACTGTTGATACAATCATAATCCGTTTAACAACAACGTTAATAAAAGTCCAATAAAGTAAATAAATCCGGGTGCATCAAGCGTACATCATCTGCATATAGGGGGGATATACCAACGGGCCATAACAGGGTGGTGGATGGTACTGATGCATAGGTAACATCCAGGGTGACTGGAAAGGTGGATAAGACCATCCAGATACAAAGTCTGAACCAGTCTGGACACTACAGATGGTTGGCTGTCCCAATGTATTATATGTAAACACTTGGTGGATAACGAACACGCTGGGGTCTACTTTGATCTTCTTCCCATTCTGGTTGTTGTTCTGGTTCAGGAACCAGTTCTGGCTGTTGTTCTGGTTCAGGATCCAATTCTGGCTGTTGATTTGGCTCAGGGTCCAATTCTGGCTGTTGGTTTGGCTCAGGGTCCAATTCTGGCTGTTGTTCTGGGTCGGAGGTACTGGATGAAGTTCCATCACCGCTTCCCAAACTCTCAAGCATTGCCTCATCTTCAGTGCATTCTGACTGTCCCGTTGTCGATGATGGAAGAGGCAATGGGTCCAAATCACTGGGCAAAAGGCCAGGTAGGTCCTCCTCTTCCTCATCTCCACTGTCACTCTCATTATGGCTAGGTTGGCAATCTCTCTCATTATGCACTCTACGAACATGCATTCCCCTCTCTCGGATTGACTGGGGCACGGACTCCTGAGTTTCAGCAGCAAGGAAGTCACATGGCAATAGGAGGTTTCTGTGTAGTACTCTCGACTAGCCTGGCTGTCCTTCTGGGTTCACCTTATAGATCGGTAGGTCCCCTCTCTGCTCAACCACAACATGGATTTGCTGCTCCCAATACGATCGGAGTTTCCCTGGTCCACCACGCTCAGACAAATTTCGGACCAATACCCTGTCCCCAGGTTGCAACTTTGAAAACCTCACCTTGCGATCATATTGTTGTTTGCCATCTGTTGCAGACTTCGAGCTGTTCTTTCGGGCCAGTGAATATGCTTCCTTCATGGCAAACTTCCATTTGTCTACATATTCTGTGTGAGTGACCCTAGCTTCCTCCAGTGAAGGTCCAAATATCAGATCTATTGGCAGACGTGGTGACCTTCCAAATAGTAAGTAAAACGGCGAATACCCAGTTGAATCACTCTTGGTACAGTTGTAGGCATGAACTACCTTGGGCACATACTCTGACCACTTGCGTTTCTTTTCTTCAGGTAGTGTTCTTAACATTGACAACAAGGTCTGGTTGAATCTCTCTGCTTTACCATTACACTGCGGATGGTAGGGTGTGGTTCTGGAACGTATCATCCCACACGACTGCTGCAAGCGGCGAAACAACTTGTTCTCAAATTCTCTTCCTTGATCATGCAGAATACGAGCTGGAAATCCGAATCGAAGCATGAAATCGTTGTAGAGCCGGTCGGCGGCTGTACGAGCTGACTTATTTCGAGTGGGATACGTCTGTGCAAATCGGGTGAAGTGGTCAACAATCACCAGTATGTATTCGTGTCCACCAGAGCTTCTTTCAAGGTGTAGGTAGTCAATAGATATCAACTCAAACGGTGCATTAGTCACAATAGGTTGAAGAGGGGCACGTGTTGGAAGATTTGGTCGCCTTTGCTTCAGACAACTACACACCCGAGTCACAAAGTGAGTGATATCTCTCTGCATATGAGGCCAGTAAAACCGTTCTCGGGCTAGCTGTAGTACCCTCTCTGTCCCCAGGTGGCCCATCTCTTGGTGTAGTTCCTTGTAGACCAAGCGGTGAAACTGCTTTGCTAACACTAATTGTAAATTATGTCCACTCTTTCTTCGTAGCAGCCCATCGCTTCCAATTTCCAAATTAGGCCATTCACGCAGCAACTTTCTTGTATATGGAAGTTCTTTAGTAATTTCGCATATTGCCGGTTTCTGGCCATTCAATTTACATGCTAGGACTCTGCCAATACTAGGATCTTCTTTCTGAGCTGCCAGGATGACTTGAGGCTCGATTTTATCGTAATTTCTGGAATCAAGAAGATCAGAGTCAAGGTTCAATGCTTCCGTTCTACCACTGACTGCTGTTATCCAGACTGCATCGCCATTCTGAAGTGCCATTACACCGGACAGAGCTGCACTGATCACATCCTGGGCAGTTTCCTGTGTACAGGTAGGGATGTACTGGTTGATGTCCAAAGGAAGTCTGGACAAAGTGTCAGCATCTTTATTCACCTTACCAGGCCTGTACTTGATCTCAAAATTGAAATCGGCCAGTTGGGACACCCAGCGATGTCCCGTTGAATTAAGTTTCGCCGTTGATAAAACATACGTCAGGGGATTATTATCCGTGTAAACTGTGAATGACGGTGCATAGTACAGATAGTCTCTAAATTGCTCACAGACGGCCCACTTCAAGGCTAAGAACTCTAACTTTCCTGAATGAAGGTGGTAATTTTTCTCTGCAATAGTCAGGGTCCTGGATCCATATCTGATAACCCGCATTTTACCATACTGACGCTGATAAAGGACTGCTCCAAGTCCTTCATTGGACGCATCAGTGTGTAGAACAAATGGAAGACCATAATCTGGATAACCGAGAATTGGAGGGTTAGCCAAACAGTCAACAAGTTTCTCCAACACTCCTTGATGTTCCTGTGTCCAAACAATAGCATGGCTGGATTGTGCTTGTGTGCCATTTCCTTTCCGACTTCGCCGTTCTGTTTGAGTAAGACGCTTGTTGATCTTAACCACAGGTGTCTTCAAGAGTTCAAAAAGAGGCTGGGCAATTCTGGAGAAGTCCTGTATGTACTTTCGGTAATAGCCTAATAAACCCAGGAGTTTCCTCACATCACCAACGGTCTTTGGGTTAGTCTCTTTAAGTGCCAACACTGCCTTAACATTTGAGGGATCCACCCGATATCCATCAGCAGAGACAATTCTTCCTAGGTAGTTGACCTCCTTCTTGAACATCTTGCATTTTCTGGCTTTCAGCTTTATCCCGTGTTCACGTAGCCTCCTCAGCACCGTTCGTACATTTTCGATGTGCTCCTCAAAGATACTGCTGAAGACTATCACATCGTCTAAGTAAGGTACACAAATTTCATCTCTAAGTCCTTCCAGACAGTCCTCCATAAATCTTTGAAATTCTCCTGGGGCATTCCGGAGACCAAATGGGATTCTCACCCACTCGTACAGACCCCACGGTGTTACAAATGCAGTCATGTGTTGACATTTAGGATTGACAAATCCCTGATGGTAGGCTTTTCCTTGGTCCAAAAGAGAAAA
>JAEMPF020024158.1:9650-12150 GCA_022496165.2 Catalaphyllia jardinei | reverse complement strand
CAGACTCAAGGATAAGCCTAGCGAGGACTTTGAATATTTCACACGATTGCTCTTGTTCCTCTGTTGTTACCAGAACAGTTTTAGTTTGTAAAATCCCTCATTGTACGAGAACCATTTTCAGATTAGTTTTCAGTCCAGGATCTATTTCAAACAAGGGAGGGATTGTAGTGTATTACCCATTGGCGCATGCGTGCCAGAGACTGGTTACGAACACGTTGTCCGCCATTAAACTGTTGAATTAATGTGCGTTGCTTTAATCCGAGTGTTTACTGGTTAAATCCAAACCATCCGGGCGGGAGGGATTGTAGTGTATTACCCATTGGCGCCTGCGTGCCAGAGACTGGTTACGAACACGTTGTCCGCCATTAAACTGTTGAATTAATGTGCGTTGCTTTAATCCGAGTGTTTACTGGTTAAATCCAAACCATCCGGGCGGGATACTACACCTATCATGAGTCATTCGATCATCGATCGCCATACGAACCCGCCATACAAAATTTCTTGGCTCTCTCGTCTTCAAAAATGTCTTCAAACAGTACTTCCAACGACAATTGCATAACTTGCAAACAACCTGTGCGACCCAGACAAACGTGCCCCAGGGAGAGCCCAGATGCCCCTTTACATGCTGGTAAACCTACTGCACAAGGAGGCCTGCCTTGTGGCCCTTCAGATTAGATTGGTAGATTGGTTTCTGAACAAAAACTAACTAAGCTGCAAAAGAAAAAGTATCGCTCTGTCCAAGCGAGAATATTAAGCTATTGGGAGCAGTAGACCTACCACCAAAAGTCAGCAGCTCAGCTTCTCAAGGCTTGTTTCCATGTCAATGGACCAATAAGTCAGAATTAAAGAGGATAAGGGTGTAAATGTTAAATTTAACCCTTAGAATACTGGAGGCAGTACACCTGCCACCAGAAGTCAGCTGCGCAGGCTTGTTCCCATGTAAATGGACCAATAGTTCGAAAGAAACCGAAATTAATTAGGATAAGGGATTAAGTTTATTTATTGTAACAGTTAGATTTTAGCTCTTAGAATAAAATTGCTTTCTATAAAACGTTCGTACTTATTCATTTCATTGTTAAGCTTATACTGCGTGCGAATTAAAAGCACACGCGAAAAAGTGAATTACCTTATAATTTCTTTGTATACAGGCGAAAAGAATAACCTAGCTGGCGACTTCCATGTTCATTGATCGCTTTCCAGGTACACGCGCACACAAACAATTTACAGAAAGAACAAAATACTGAACGTGAATCGCTAATGAAATCCACAAAAAAGAGATTTTTTTTTCAAATCAAACATTTAACTTACTTGTCTTGCAGTCTGGTTTGTTCCCAAGAGAATTTGCTTTGCGCTTGCAAGAAGAGTCATTCATTCGTTTTCGTACCAAAGCTTAGCAGCTTGGCTTTTCTAAGGCCCGGTTTAAACGTCGCATTTTACATGCGCCGAATCGAATTGCCAAATTAAGTGCATGTAAAATGCGACGTCTAAATCAATTAAATGCGACATATTTCAATTTGATTCGAGTCAATCGAATATTCGACTGATCCAGTCGAATATGCGACTGAACGTCGACAGTTGATTTAGACGCCGCATTTTACATGTGCCGAATTGAATTGAAAGTATGTTAAATTATTTAAGTTTGCTCGAATGGGAACTGAAAACATGTCACTCGCGCTCAGCAATTTTATTTGGCAAAACAATGCGACGTTTAAATCAAATCAGCCGAACGTATTCATTCGAGTCGACTAAAATTAGTATTCGATTTGGCGCATGTAAAATGCGACGTTTAAACCAGGCCTAAGAAACAACGGTCAGCGTCCATTTTGAATTTGATCCGGTTCGTGCTTGCAACTTCGAGAGGCCTTTCTTTTTCTCACTTGGAGATTTTGTCAACTCAGACAATCAAATATTTTTTAGTTTACGTGTCACTTTCACTGAGAATCTAGCGAAAAGAAACGTTTAAACATGAAGAGAATGTTTGGTTTGGCTTTGTTTTATTCAATCGTGGTCGAGTCGAGGCAAAGGAAGCTTATGTAAGCTTTATATGGGGGGTGATTACCGCCAAAATTAATCATTAAATTTCATTGTCATTTCATATGCGAACTTCAAATTAGTGTCGACAAATTCGGTTTTGTGCACTAAATTCTGACCTTCAAACTAGGTGCACAATTCCAGTTCTGTCATCAAATTCTGAAAGCTGACTATTTGTCATTTGCTTTGCGAGCTTCAAATTGTTGTCTACAAATTCGGTTTTGTACACTAAATTTTGACTTACCAATTCTGTCTTCAAATTGTGATATCTAAATCCTATCCTGCAAATTTGGTGCTGTAAATTCCGGTCTCTCGTGTCGGTAAGTACCTCATGTAAGACTACGTATAATGTCCTGAGAGTGCTGCAAAAGTACCTATTGGCTATAGTGCTTGTAGTAGTTGTAGTAGCCGCAGTATCTGTCGTATCTGTAGTAGCTGTAGTATCTGTAGTAGCTGTAGTATCTGTAGT
>JAEMPF020010940.1:27154-37315 GCA_022496165.2 Catalaphyllia jardinei | reverse complement strand
CGTAAAGTGCAAACATCGGACAGTATTTTTCCGCAAACGGCGGCTCCAAAAGTACCCGCAGTGCCGAGTTCTGACAAATTTTGCAAACACACGCAAATCTATGATGAGGGATACACCAAGTACTTACCAGCTTGCCGAGCTCATCTCTTCAAAGAGTCAGGAGAACTACGCAACAACAATGACTAATTGTTTGGGAGCAGAATATTCAGATGGAAACTTTTGGCCAATAATATGGAGAGCCTGGGTACGAGTTTTTTGAAGACCACTTAAGTTGAGAGCGGCCATTTTGATCCTTGTCTAGCACATTTCGTCAAACATAGATGAAAGCTGAGGGAGGTAGCTTGTGGTCATGAATCGGTCACAACAGCGCAGGTAGTGAGGTCATGGCGACATTTTGACAAACTTTGGTGGAGCATAAAAATTCGACGATTTAACCAAATCAAAACATTTTTGCGTCAAATTACTCAACAAAATAAGCTTCAATGTTTTACCAAAAAAAATTTTGGTGTTAGGTGCACTTGAAAATCCTTGCATTTATTTGTTAAGTCCAACCTGATAAAATGTGCAACGCGAGTCAACCATGGGAGTCTTCTCAGCTTGATGCTGCATACAAATTTAACGGGTAGCGCAGATTGTAATGTACACAATAAAAATAACCACAGTTTTCTTTCTTGGAAATGGAAATCACAATATTCCTATCTTGGCAATAGGCCACGTTCGATATGCGTATCAATATCCTAACATGGCTGGAGGACAAACATCTATATTTGGTGTTGTTTTCATTGTATGCAAGTCTCTTCTGGAAGTTATGAGACCGTGAAAAGTAACTTAAAAATTTTTAATTTTGACCCGAAAGCCTCAGAGCCATGTTAGAATATCTATATATCGAACATGGGCTATTGTTTGTGTTCATTTCACTAGCAATGCAGAAATATTCAAAACGATTGTTGACAGATACAAGTGATATCTAGTTGAAGGCTTTATTCCAGTTGTTTACACATCTAGAGAAAAAAGATTACACTTACATCAATATCAGCAGCCACTATTCCTGCTTGCTTTGTTACATAAATGAATAGGTGTACCCTTCTAACCCTCGAAGTGTGTTGAACAAACAATAGGCATTTTGGGTGACATTGAAGAATTAACAAAATTACCCAGGAGATAAAACGTTGAATAAATTAAAGCCGAAAAGCATATGTTTAGAAGCTGTACATGAACCCTTGAGAATAACATCATAGGAATTTCAAACTTTTCGCGCTGGAAGTAAAGATCTAACTTCATTTACAAACACTGAAGACGAAGATAGGGTACGGAATATCACGTGGTTAACAAACAATGAGAAGACGGGGATAAGTAAGTGCAAATAGTCTGAGTATGTATAATGTTTATTGAATAATTACATGAACTCCAAAGGGAGAACTGATTAGAAGTTTAACTCTTTAATTTAAGTCTTGACTCTTGGTACTCCACAAATTCTTGTAAGTGATGCAAGAGTAACGACTCAGTAAAACAAGTCTTTCCGCAACCAGAGGGACCCACGATCAAAATACTCGAGAGTGTGTTGAACCGAAACGCTTCACCCATCTCTCTTCCACTAGGTACCCCATGGTATTTTTCGGTAGGAAATGTAATCTTTGGGACATCCTCTCGAGTTTTTTCCGATCCCCTGCTTTGGCAACTACGTTTCTCATGACGAATTCTACAGTCTCCATGAGAAAATAGTCTATGACAATATCGACAACAAAGGGACCTGACTCCTTGTTAGTTTGACACAAAATGAGTTGAGGCAGTTATGTTTCTCATAATTAATTCTACAGTCTCCATCTATGACAATATCGACAACAAAGGGACATAACTCCTTGCTAGTTTGACACAAAATGAGTTGAGGCAGTTTTAAGCCTTATTTATATATATGGCTGACAATAAAAATGGGCGGTGGCGCAGGCGGTGGGTGTGGCGGCGGCGGCCCCCAAAATAATCAACAACAGGCAGGCAACTTTGGTGTCCATAACTATCTTTACTGCTACAGAAAATAGGAATCAAAGATAATAAAATACAAATATGCAACGTTCTTATAGCTTCTTATCATTTGAAAACTCAGCCACTAAGATAGAGAAACACCAAAGATGAGATGACAATAAACCATAAACAAAACAAGGATACAAGTGAAGTATGATCATCGCAGTAAATTTTCCAATTTAAGCAATTAGAAAAAAGAAGCCTGAAAAATATATCAGGTCTTCAACGGGATTCGAACCCATGACCGCCGCGATACCGGTGCGATGCTCTACCAACTGAGCTATGAAACCACACATTGGGAGCAAGGTCAATTTATTGAGTTCATATCTCTCGTAAGGAGTGAAATGATGTAAAGTGTATATAAAATAATTCATATTTGAACTGCAGTGTAGATGCAAGTGAAGTATGATCCTCGCAGTAAATTTTCCAATTTAAGCAATTGGAAAGAAGAAGCCTGAAAAAAAATCAGGGCTTCAACGGGATTCGGACCCATGACCTCCGCGATACCCGTGCGATGCTCTACCAACTGAGCTATGAAGCCACACATTGGGAGCAAGGTCAATTTATTGAGTTCATATCTCCCGTAAGGAGTGAAATGATGTAAAGTGTGTATGAAATAATTCATATTTGAACCGCAGTACACTTTTGGGAAGTCGCAGGTTCAAAACTCGGCCGGACCAACACTCAGGGTCTTTAAATAACTGAGGAGAACGTGCTGCCTTTGTAATGACACCTGCAAATGGTTAGACGTTCAAGTCTTATCGGACTAGGACGATAAACCGTAGGCCCCGTCTCCTGTACCTTCAGTGTTACATGGCTAGCAGAGGACGTTAAAGAACCCACACACGTCTCGTAAACAGGGCATGGAGCTCCCAGTGCTGTGGTCTGGTCTTCAGTGTTCTGAATTTGATGGGTTGGTGCTTTAATAAGGGCTGAATAGCCTGTTCGCGCCTTTCTCCCTGGACCGATTTGTAAGTAAAGTAATACTCGATTTAGGAGTAGCACAAGTTAAATGTAAAATGGGGGATTACTCCTCTATATGGGCTATATAGTTTCGTGCGGCCCCAAAAGAGTAGGGGTTTTGAGCAGTTTTGGTCATAGATAGGGTATCGGTTTTGGCCATTTTGGTCTTTAGGGTTTGCTTTTAACACTCTTGTCTAGAGGTATCGGATATCTTTCTTGAAAGCAGCTACGTTTTCATCATTATCAAAAATAGTAATAGTAGTAATAGTAATAATAGTCCTTAATCCTTTCAAATAATTTACAAGCAAACAGCCTGAATCTGAATGTCTAAAATGCATTTAAGAAAAGCAATGGCTGCTTGCGTTAAAAAATTTAGTGGAATAGGTATTTGCAGTGGCAGTCCAAAGGGCATTTAAAAGGAGAGGGGAGGGAAAATTGTGATCCTTATAATAATTTGCAACTGTAAGCTAGGGTGGAGGAGGGCTACATTACCAGAGCTGGATGTAGCTTTAAGTTGTATGTTGCAGAATTATTAAGACATTTCATCAAAGACACCAAAATAATAATTTATAACTCAGTCACCTAACTAAGACATAGTGAAATCTGCTTGTCTAGTTTGTGTTCAGTGGTTCCAGAACAAAAAAGCCTAGTATGGCGGCTTGCAACTTTAAATAATACTCGTTTGGAATATTATTTTTAGGGCTAGTCCATTGCAATAGTCCGTGCTCTGGGGGGGTCAGTGTCTTGTCCTTCGCCGTCTACTAGTGAGAGGTCTGGAACCGAAATTTAAGAAGTCTGAGACGGGCGGGAAAATTTCTAAATTCTGGGAGGAGACGATCGCTCACCAAGGATAATTATGGGCCCTGTGTGGACTTGTAGGAAATATATCTGGCGAATGGTTGGCAGGCAAAAGAAAACTTTCGGGATTTGAAGCCAGCAGATGCGACTACATTTGGCGGGTATACCCAACAACCGAATCTTTCCAACTTGTCTAAGAAATGGATTTTTCTATGTTCTAGAAACCTTTTCAATTAATTTGGAGAGGCACTAAAAATATTTACCTGTTTAGATATTCAAGGGCCTTTTTTTTACTCATCCGATAGTTTTAGCTAGCCTGATAGGCCTTGTCGAAAATTTGAGCACACTGAGAAACAATATTTTTACTAAAAAATTTAGTATAAGGCAAGATTGCTGTCATCATGATTTTGTTAGCGGACGTCACTTTAGGCGCGATGCCCAACGAGTTTGCCAAGCAGAAAGGTCTCTGATGAGTCCCTTGGCCGGGACGAAACGAGCTGTGTAAGAGTGGACACAAAATTATCACGACAAGTAATTGTCAACTTCATTGAAGTCATAATTCTAGATTTAACTTAAACTATATCACTGACCAATTTCTTTATTTTCACACTATCGCAAGCAAGCGATCGAGTTTTACACTAAGATTAAAGACATATTAATCTCGCTAAATAATTGACCAAAAGCCTTTGCTTCTGTGGTTAACGAGGATAAAGAGACTTTTTAAATTCTCATTGTTCTCCTTCTCTTTATTGTCGATCTAAAAATCCTCTGGTGGAGTATCAAACTGACAAGACAGTACTTAGGTACAACACAACTGAAACCAAATTAAATGCGATATCGCATAGATATTTTCATCTTAATGCCACAAAAATGAGTTTGCCGCTTTGTGTTATGATCTCGGCTTGGAACCTCGAATCTATATATCTCACATTTGTCAGTGTTTCTGGATACAGAGAAAATTTTAAAAATAGTATCCTAAGTCTAACTGATTATTTCATCTGAGAACATGACATTATAACATAATTGTCTTTAACTAACTAAAGATCTAAACGCTTCCAAAACCGTTGATGATTTGACGCGGGTTCCAAATTAATTATCAAAATATTGGGTAAGTATTTTAAAATCGCTTATTTCTCTGATGTTCTGCAATTTCATCCGAGGATAATTAAACAGCATCCCATCCTTCATTTTACATCAACTCTCACGGTTTTAACCCCGTGGTCTGTAACACATGTTTTTGTTGAGTATGCGTGATGGGTCTTTAAGGACGTTACAGGTGAACTTGACTATGACCTCGACAATGTTGATATAATTCACCCACAGAGTAACTAGTATGTTACGGGTACTTGTTACAGGTATAAAGATCAAAGCTAAAGGTTAATCCAAACGTAGCAACAGTCGACCTGCCTCTTCCACAAAAGCTCTTACCATCTTTAGTTACTCCAACACAATTCATAAGCAATGCGGGCACCAAATTGAATGAACAAAACTTCACTGAGAAACAACTGAAATGCATGCACAGTTTCTTCAGGGTTCCTTTCCAGTCATTGCTACAATCAATGCATGGAAAAACGTTCAGTGATGGTTACGGATCATATATGAACCAGTCTCCAGTGATCGCAGCCATCCTTGCGTCATTGATTGTAGTGATCATACATTCCTGTCTTTTGTCAGAATATTCTTTCACGGGTCTAAGCTAAATATCCTTATTTTTCTTAAGATCTTAGGCAGGTGTTAGGGTGAACATTCTTTCTTGTGAATATTCTTAGATAATAGCGTATATCCTATTCCAGAAGTGAATTTAGCCTCGGACATACGGCTACTGGTGTTTTCTTGTTTTTTGGTTAGTTTTGCTTTGAGAGAAAGGAAGAATTTTATACGATTTAGTTAACAAGGTAAAATTCCGTTGTATTCACATATTTTCAATACAGAAATTTATATTCTTTTCAAAATCTCAGCCTCGGGTTAGTTCTTAAAATATCCCTTAAGTTTCGCAAATTTTCACCTCGATATTCTTATAAAGAAAATAACAAAAGAACATACAAACCATAAAACTACTGTTAAAATCAAGGCCGCCAAGTCTGAAACCCCAAGTCAAAAACGCTCAGAAAACCGGAGGAATTTTTGGATTTCGTGAGGACAGAGAACATTTTGAAAACGGAGTTTTTCGAAAACGATGACATTGCGATAATAATTTGATTTCTCTGAACGAGTTTTCCTCAAACACAAATCCACCGTCACGGGTGATCGTTTTTTTGAATTTCCCTCGCATGGTGTGAACGGGAAACATTTTATACCTTTTTAGTTTATTCTGCATGCCAGAGAAAGTGTAAATATTTTATTTTTAATAAAACACTCACGGATGCTCATAACTAGTCAAAATAAACACAGCTTTCGAGCTGAAATTATTAACCACAAGTAAATGTCGGAAACGCTTTGAAAAAAAACCCTTCCAAAACAATTATTGAGATCGTGATTAATAATTCAAAACTGACCTCAGTACGAGCACAGTTCTTACTTACATAAAAAGTAATATTAAATCTTTTAGTTTTGTCTTCAGTATCAATACAGTTCTTTCACACGAGATAACATGTTGGCATATAGCTTTTAGTGTTTGAAAGCGCAACGTACCTCTTTATTCGCTGGTAAACTGTTAAAAACACAGTCTTAGATGAATCACTTTAAATTTATAATGAATTCTTTACCCACTTACTAAGATGTCGGTTTCAGTTTTAAACGAAAATGATACTAATCAAAACAAGCACAAATAGATATTTTCACCGCGGTTTTCAAAGGGGCGCCCGTAATTACTTTGAATAGTCCGAAGGAATTTACTTTTACCTAAATCAACATTGTCTGACCGTGACCGTTCAAAGGACGTTCACGCCCAAAATTTTCCCACGTACATTTTTTTTTAAACCTTGACTGCAAGTAGAAAATCATCATAAGATTATACTAAAAGCTAAAAAAAAAATTGGTCGTCACCGAACACGTGCGCGTCCCGACAGAATCACCCAGGTTTTCGAACGTGCCATCGTCATCCCCGACAAAAAGTGTGGAGGAAGTCAACATTGTTTGTGTCGATAATTTCAGTTTCTAAGGAATATAGTACTATCATCATAAAAGATTGCCTGGACCTGTTAAAAAATGAGGGCAACTAACGACCACCATCAATGGCCATCGATGTGACTACGACTGTGACTACATCACTCGATCCGCCACACTTTGGTTCTACCGCGGGCAAACTCAAAAGCTTGCTGGCGGAAAAAACATCCGGATTGGAGAGAAATTCTTTTACACGTCAAAACTCTCCGGATTCAAAGTTCCCACTTTAAATTGCGGATTCAAAATCTCCGGAGACATGACCAAACCGGGGAGTGTTTTTTTTTAGATTTAGATTCGTCCACATGTCTGTAAACAGCAAAACCAATCCGGTACTAAAACGCTTCAGATTAGTCACGAATCCGGAAAAAACTTTCTCTAGTGTAAATCTAGTCTAAAAAAATAGTTCACTAGCGTTTTTTAACGGACCGAAAGAGCAATGTTTTGAATAAAGTAAAAATGTACAAAGCATAAATTGCTTCGTACCTTGCTTTCTGCTTTGTTTTATTTTACATTAAGCAAGTCTAAAATCTGTTGCTGGCCTATCTAGGCTTGACCATTTCCGCACTTTTACGGTGAAGAAGTGAGCCAAAATATCAACTGACTTGAAAATCAGCCTTAACTTTTAAGGAATAAACCAAGACATGTCCGATAGTGATATCTAGGAACATTGCGTAACAGAGAACATCTAGGAAAATTAAGTATCGTCTGTTTTGATTTGAGAATTTTCGCGAGGTCACATGAAAGCCAAAAACGAAAACAAGAGTCTCACGGGGGTACCATTAAAAAAGAAAGTTTTTTCGGGGAGCCGTTATTTTCGGGGGGACCATTTTAAATGAATGGAGCGGGCAACGCCTATATATTGCTTTGGAAAGACACTATAAACGTTCTACTTCTGAACAAAAGAAAAAGAACATAGAAAAATAAAATCACTCAAATTTCGCGCTCAAATTATTGACTGCACGTTAATGTCATAATCGATTTAGAAACAACGCCTCGCTTGCAAAACAGTTCTTGAGAAAAGCCTTTTATGAGCGCAGTCCTTGAATAACTAGAAATATTGCAAAATAGTTACATGTTTTGTTTACAACGCCATTATCGATACAGTTGTTTAACTCAAGGTAACATATTTTGGCACATAGCTTTTAGCGTTTAAAAGCACAATATCCTGGTTTACCGCCAAGACTGTGTTGTTAAACAAAGCGTTAAAAAGAGCTAAGCAGATCATTTAAAATTTATCGTGAATACTTTACACGCACTGGCTATAAACTGTCTTGCTTAATTATCAGTAAGAAAGACACTGTTGTGAAGGTAGTTTCCAAAGAGGTATTACTAACACGGTTATAATTTTAAGGTTTCGAAATGTTTTATTTTTCATAGCAGCGTATGTTATATTCAAATCAGTTTGAGATGGGTCATAATTTGCCAAAGAAGCAAATATCACAAACGTGGCAAATTAAATAAAAGAGAGTGATTTTATTCACCAGGAATACTTATCTGCCAATGTACTCAAACGAACAGTGTTTTGAATAAAGTAGCATAAACTATGTTTCCAAATGGCTTTTTCCGCCGCCCCAAGTAGAGCAACAAGTGACAGAAATCCGTCAATTCTGTTAATTCAGCAAATATATTATAGGGAACTGTTTTAAGTTCTCTTTTTAAAGCGAATCTAACATCTGCATGTATGTTACCTCAAGATTAAAAGCTATTTATTGTTGGGATAAAACAGCAAATTGTATTTATGAATTAAACTTTACCAAGAGAAAATGATTTTCTCTTGACTTTACTAAGTATCAGTTAAAACTCCCACCGAGCCGGTAACCTGCCTAATCAGCCGGAGAAAGAGAGTTTGTTTGCTTCTGACAACAGGTGATCCAGATTAAATTAATATGTCTGGCAAGTCACTGAAATCTATTGATTCCCTCGCTATGTGGACAGGAGAAGGTTCTTCGGCGACCAAGTTCATGATCAAGTAAATATTTAATTTCTAATAATGTCAAAATTTTAAAGCAAAACATAGAAACCAGTTTTATCGTTTGGCTCGTGTTTCCCCTCAAATGTTTATATATATTCAAATTGCCTTAAAAACATGAACATATTGCGCGCTTTCGGTGGAACGCTAATAACAGAAATGTATCAACAAAAAACTAAAAAAGCCTGCCGCATATTTTTAATATCGATCAAAACTAATCAGATAAAAATACTCTCCACGCTAAAATTATTAAAAAATTAGAATGTCGGAAAACTTTCAAGGAGTTTTAATAGAGTTTTTAAGAAGGTTGTTAAAAGACATTTGTTAACAACTGACTCATAATCGATTGGAGTAGAAACACTTTCAACACATCTATAGCACCAGAAACCTCTCTTAAAACAAAGATATAATTATCATAACAAAATGTTTTTAAACATTGCCACATCATCCAAAGGCGTCAGGAATTTGGCCTTCAACAAAAGGTCTCGTGATTTTTAGTCTCTCCCATTTGTTCTTTCCTATACATTTAAATTCGTCCCCGGAGAAAGAATCCATCGCCGCACCCAAGAATTTAAAGCAGACTGATTTAAAAAGACTTTCTTGGGTTTGGTGAGAAGCTTATCCAAATGGGTATTACAACTCACCTCAGCTGTATTATTAGGAATATATTTATATCGGGAACCGACCGGATATCGTTGCAAGAAATAGCGACTTGCATGTTTTCGTAGAAAGAAAAAAATAGTAGTCCTTTAACCGATTAGTCTTAGGTAACGTAACGGGAATTCCACTACTAACAACTTGGGAATCCAAATGCATGGGTTTTACATCTAGCTCTCCGGTGCAATGCATTTATCCAGTGTGAAGTCTTTGTTACATTTAGGTTTACAGAACATCTCTTTCATTTTCTATGTCAAGTAAAAAATATCTAGGTAAAAAATGGAAGTAGGGGCGCGGGAGTTTAATAATAATGTAGCTGTTTAGAGATAAAACTTAAAATATGCATTAGGCCTGTGGGAGATTCGAAATTAAAATCATCACCTACTGAGGAAGATTGCAAAATAAATGCACACTGCCAGACAATTATTGACTTTGTAGTCAATGTAGTCATATCAACATTTAGGAATGTTTTTTTCAAGAGTATGTTGTTCATATTCCAAAAGGCAAGCGCCTCTCGATAATGCATAAATTATGCAGCTTAAGGGGAATAAATAAGAGCGTCTCTTATAGTGTCCATCAGTACTTGAAGAGAGTATTTGATATCGCGTATTCATCCATCGTCTCAATTTCCAATTTCCAAGCCAAGGTAG
>JAEMPF020010940.1:0-27054 GCA_022496165.2 Catalaphyllia jardinei | reverse complement strand
CGTGCCGAATAAGCTTTGGGCTAGGTTGTTGAGGGTTACAGGAGCTTGAAAATGTTAGCCTACATTTTTCAGTTTCATCGTTTGTAATCCGTGTCAACCTACTCCAACCTCAACCATCCTTGTTTTGTTTATGGTTTATTATTATCTCATCTTTGGTGTTTCTCTATGTTAGTGGCTGAGTTTTCAAATGATAAGAAGCTATAAGAACGTTGTATATTTGTATTCTATTATCTTTGATTCCTATTTTCTGTAGCAGTAAAGATAGTTATGGACACCAAAGTTGCTTGCCTGTTGTTGATCATTTTGGGAGCCCTTACCGTGCAGGGTTCCGTCTCTGGAAACAAGAGGACGAACCCCATGCACGCCAGGCAGTCTGGAGGCGGTGAGTATCTCTTTGTTCCATCGATGACACTTGCACATTGTCATCAGGTACGCATTAACAGATCTGTGACCATCTTCATTTGAATTAACTGCTATTCTTTGATTGAAGCATGACTCCTTGTTTGCCAACAAAGAAACGATGATTTTTTGTTCTTGTTCATAGAGTGCATGAGGAATGGACAAGAGTATTGCTCTGACGGGCAATGCTCCCCTGACTATTATCCATGCCCCGAAAAGTTCTGCGAGGGAGGCATCTGCTGCTGCCAGAATTGGTATGAATTCTTAGCCGAAAAATTATATTATCTGTTAATTTCTCACACTTTATTTCTATTTTAAAAAAAACAGCATATATTTTCGTTTTAATAACGTCTTTACATTTGTCGTTATAGTTGTTTTTTTTTAAATCTGCGAGTTAAACAAAATTAGCATAAATATGTTCCTAACAGTAAAAGATAATTTAAAATGTCCTGGCAAAAAATGGAAAAAAGAAGGAAAAGGATATATAGAACAAAGCCCTGTCTAGACTACGCAGAAGGAAATTAAAAACGCAGCTTTCGTTCTATGGTTAGGCCTACAATAATTACCAGAACGGGAGCTTTTCGAAAACAGTGACGTCATAATTATCATGTGATTCCTTGCCCGAGGTTTCCTAAAACACAATTTGAAACTGACAGATAATTGTTGTGTATTAAGAAGATAAGTCGTAGTCAAGTTGCCCCTCAAAGCTTTTTCCTATGTTTGTCATAACTTTGGTGAAACTGCCTGTATAATCAGTATTATATAATTGAAAAGGTTGTAACATTCCGTGACTTTTCAAATGCTCTCGATAGCAGTGTTACGTTATGAGTAACGTTTAACCCTGGGTAATACAAATATCTCTTCTGTTCCCAGGTAATGCATGATGGCGGTATTGACGTCTCAACAATGGAATGATGACCTTAACTAAGTGTTAGAAGAATAGTTGGAAAATAAAAACCGAGCAACTAATTTAGTAGATGTGGGTATTGAGTAAATGGGGGTAATCAAAAATTGTAACAAGAGGATAAATAAAGACTGAATCATTCAAAAACGTTTCTCCTGCTTTAATCCTTTATTGTGTGTGTGTGAGTGTTGGGGGGGGGGGGGGGGGGCAGAGACCTGCTTTTGCTTCCCGTACCTTTATATCCCGACTTCCGCCCATGGCCCGCTTGCTATCGTCCCCAGAACATAAGGAGGCTCAAAACAAATCAATTCTTAGGGAAGGACCATATTTTCCTGGAGAGTGGTATGAAAACGTTTTCACTGCTAACTCTTTTTTATGCAACTCTGCAAACATTTTTTTCGAACATCACCTTTCTGCAAACAATTTTTTCGCACTTTTTTAACCACGTTCTGACACAGAAAGGAGGTTCCTTTTTGCTGCCGTCAATCATTATTTAATTTAATATGTTACGGCGGCGACCAACGAATTGGTAAACGACAAATCTAGAAAGCGATCGAAATCTACCAATCACTGCCCGCGTGCGTTACTTGCTGACACCTCTGAACTCATCTTTTTCGTTTTCTGAGACGTACACTATCTGATATTACCAGCAGTGAAAAGCGAAACCATTGCTTAAATTTTAAATGTCCAGTCCTTATGTTATTTAAAAACGCAATGTTTGAAACTAGTTTTCGAGGAAACTTTCAGGAAAGCTATATCCAATAATGGTACACATGAATGTTGTGCCGCGTAGCACTATGAACACAAATGGTGGAACAGAGAATAGGCCCTTTGCAGGATCCAGTCACATGGTACGGAATAAATTACACTGGGACGCAAATGACGCAGTGGGACTTCCAAAACAAAGAAAAGTCGGGCTGGAGTGGTAAGAGTTCCTTTGTTTTGGAAGTCTCACTGTGTCATTTGCGTCCCAGTGTAATTATTTCCGTACCATGTGACTGGATCCTGCAAAGGGCCCATTAACTCCGAAGTGTAAATTAAAGTGCCATGTGAAACCAATGAAGCACGTTAATTTACACTTCAGAGTTAATTCTCTGTTCCACCATTTGTGTTCATAGTGCTACGCGGCACAACATTCATATGTACCCTTAATACCTCTTCATCGCGATTCACCACCTAAATTTCTCTGTCCGGCCTCGTAGCTCAGTCGGCAGAGTAACGGTAGATCCAATCCGGAGGTCGTGGGTTCGATTCCCACCAAGGTCAAATAAGTTTTTCCTTTACCTCTTGTAGTTCCCTGATTACCTTTACTATAGGGCTAACGCCCAGTGGGTCTTTACACTTGAGAGTTAATTCTCTGTTCCACCATTTGTGTTCATAGTGCTACGCGGCACAACATTCATATGTACCCTTACTTCCTCTTCACCGCGATTCACCACCTAAATCGTCGCCGACTTTCTCTGTCCGGTCTCGTAGCTCAGTCGGCAGAGTACCGGTAGATCCAATCCGGAGGTCGTGGGTTCGATTCCCACCAAGGTCAAATGAATTTTTCCTTTACCTCGTGTGGTTCCCTGATTACCTTTACTAGGGCTAACGCCCAGTGGGTCTTTCATTGGTTTCACATGGCACTTTAATTTACACTTCAGAGTTAATTCTCTGTTCCACTATTTATACCCAATAATGGCTTGTTGTTTCTTTATACACTCAACCTTTTAACCTTTTTATTCCTATTCAGCTACTGGCAGAAATAAAGGGCACACGACAGGTAATACGGAAAGGGAAAAGCGAAATTTCTGCTATTCCGCAGTAAAGTCCTCATCTTCTTTGACAATGTTTCCACAAGCCATCGTACTCGTCTGACCACCCGGCCTGTGGAACCAGCAGTGAACGGACGTACATCGCTGACGTAAAGTGATTAAAATTGCCATATATAGGTCACTCGAATAATTTGCAAGTCGAAACTGACCAGTTAGCTTTGATGGTGATACAGTTAGCAAGATGACCAACTTTTGAAACGCGCCCATTTCTTGACAAAATGTCGATGTTAAGTGGCAAGACGAGTGGCATTCCTTGGATGAAGACCGGCTGAGATTATGACCTTGAACCCAGACACAATGTAGAGTCCTTTGTCTTCTTTTTGCTAACGAGTTAGGCACCTTGTTCCTCCGGCGACCTTACATCTTATATACCAAGCTTTAATACAACCTCACTTTGACTACTGTTGGTAATGTTTGGGGAACCTGCAGTGGGGTTACTTTACAAGACAAGCTGCAAAAATTGCAGAATACAGCAGCCCGCGTCTTAGCCCTTCCTGATTATGATGTTAATGCTGGCCAACTGCTGGAAATCTTGGGGTGGAAAAATCTTGATCGCGTGCCAGCGACACATGCAAAAGACGACCATGGTATTCAAATGCCTACATGGGTTAGCTCCAGACTACCTAGCATCGAAATTTTCTGAACGAAATACAAGCTATAATTTGAGGGACTCCGAGAACAAACTGAATGTTAGATTGCCACGTACAAATTATTTAAAAAATAGTTTTAGTTATAGTGGCGCCACACTGTGGAATCGCCTTTGTTATGAGGCTAGGTGAGCGGAATCCCTCAGGTCGTCAGTCAAACGCGAAATAAGCAAAGCTCTATATAGTTATAGTTGAGTAGTTTTAGTTTTTAACTTTCTGTAATAGCTGATGAATTGCCCCTGGTTAAATAAAGTTTCATTCATTCAAGGCAAGGTGAAGAGGTTTTCTCGTGAAGCCAAGTGGAAAGAGACAATTTGAAACAATTTTTCGCAGACCTTGCTCTCTCGTCACTGAGCAATACTTCTGATGCCCTTTTCGACTATAGCATGGCATTTGGACACGTGTGGTCACTGCAAACACTCTGTTTGACGCACCGAAAACTTAAACCATAGCAGAAATAAAATAGTCGAATTCGGTTAAAGTTGATCACGCAAGGTTAAAAACGTGAAACGACGACCCAAAACTCGCAACAAAACAATGTTGCGTGACAAGTTGAGGGCTTTTGTAATTCCTCTTTCGCTGCCTTAATGGCAGCAATAAATTATCGGATATAAATGGTCCAAAAATCGAGAGTTCTAACGTTCGTAACATATGAAATTATGGCACGATGTCTAGGAAGGACCTTTTGGATACGAAAATGTTAAAATTATGGACGTCCAGACTTTCATCATTTTGAAACTTGATTCCCGTCTAACATTTCTCTCCTGGCAAAATGACGAATTGGGTTTTGTTCTCTGGCAATTTTGTCAGAGTATCTAGTGATGACGAGAAATTTTGGTTCTCTAGTTATGATATATTGATTGGTAAGCTTCGTGTTTTCTAAATTTATCCGGCTAATGTTGTTATAGCAACAGAATAGCTATCCTTAATATACCCCTCGGCTATAACAAGGGGTGTCCTCTCAAGTCTTTCCATTTCATCGTATGATAAAACCCCGATTGGCGGAAACGTGTGCATACTGGCGGAGTTTTTATATCTGTTCTCTATGCGGCAAAGAACCAGGCCAAGGATAACAAGATCATCAGCACAGCAGAAAGTCTTGGTATCAATAGCCAGTACTCTTGGTACTACCACAAGTTGCTGGTGGTATATCATGGAAAATCCCACTTGTATTTTCTTGTTATACACACTCGCCTAAAGGCTCTTGCGAAAACCAAGAAATTAAAAGTGGCTCGCGGGATTTTCCAAAGTACATTCCTTGGTACGTTGAGTAGCTATATGACACTTGCTTTTTATTATTATTATTATTTTTCCCAAGGATGTAACATTTTAATCTTCCAGAAAATGCTATTGTATTGTAGCATCTAACTACATAACACAATTTTAATTCAAGAAACCAGATAAAGTAACAGAGAATAATGATGTCCGGTATGGATCAAGTTTGGTGATTTCAGTTCACAAAATAAAAATGTGAGTAGAGCTCCTGATGTGGCAGGCGGTGGCCTCATGGTTCGAAGTTTGAGCCCTGGCCGGGGACGTTATGTTGTGTCCTTGGGCAAGACACTTAACTCTCACGGTGCCCCTCTAGTCGCTTCATGATGCTACAGAACCCGGCCTGATGGGCCACTTGGCTCGCGTATGTAGACCTGAGGTACGGGAGTGCCAAAAAAACCTCGGCTTTTTTCTCCGCCAAACTTAAATTGATTAATCCACAGTCGAGAGCTCTTCATTTACTCTTTTTTCATGAAGGAGGAAGGGTTGTGAAAACTTCCAATTTGTAGTAGATTTTTCAAATGTCTTTTTGTATAGCCATTTTAGGGATATGTGGACATGTATTCAGCTCGCCAGTTTGTTTGTTTAGCTGTGTCATGTTTAGTCTGCTGACAGCTGTTTTTTTCACTAAGGGTCACTTGTTCTGTCATCTCCCACCCCTCAGCTCCACCCCTCCCTTATCGAACCTCACTATATTTTCCACGCGAAAGCTGGGACCAAGCGCCTGACTATTTTTGCCAATACCTGTACGTGTTTCTTCAGAAGTGGTTAAATATTGGGTTCATAATTATTGTGGACAACAGGTAGTGGAGAAATCTCCGGCTATTTCAGTGAAAGCGAAAGGTCTTCAAATACAAATGGCGGCAAACAAGCGTCTTTCGGCAGTGTCAGGTCATCTACACCCGAGTTTTTCACATGGCGAGAAATATCGACGATGTCTTGTGGAAGGTTTACGAAAGGTCAGTAGTGACTCTGACTGTGATTCCTTCAATGAACTTCCTGTGGAGCCGTAGAAAAAAAGTAAGATATAAGGTTATAGACGCATTTTTACTAGAACAACATCCGCTCTGAAAAGGAAAAAAAGAAGGCTTTTTACTTTATGTATGCGTTTTTTTCTCCCTTGTCTGTTTTCTACATATGGCTTAATAGGGACATATTATGTATTACGGTTTTGGACGCCATCTTGAAGGGTTGGCAACACGCGTTATTAATACGAGAATCCGGTGGAAAATAAGCGTAATTTTCTTAATTGTTGAATTTCGAGCAATTTATTAACAGCGAAGTTAAGATAGTGGACATAATAAGGAGGGATTTAGCTGTGCTCGAGAGCGTTAGTGGTGTTTTAATTTGTTCAGTTCCATACATCTGTACATAAATTATTGCGCGGTATTTACAAGTATACATGAATGGACCAAAATGCTGGTGACAATTTTAGAACTACATATTGGCTCTTTTTTTTTCATTAACTTTAACATGAGCGCCTAATAGTTTTACTTTTCAAGATTTTTGAAATATGCTAATTTGAAAACTGATTCATGGCAATCTCCATACCAGGAGTTTTTTGTAATATATATCCATTCAGAATGTTGAGAAACAACATATTAAGTTAAATCCTCGTTTTTACCAACTTAGGTAATTAAAATGATATTTTATATACATGAATGGGCCAAAATGCTGGTGAAAATTTTAGAACTACATATTCGCTTTTTTCGTTAACTTTAACATGAGCATCCAATAGTTTTACTTTTCAAGAGTTTTGAAATCTTCTATTTGAACAACTGATCCATGGTAATCTCCATACCAGGAGCTTTTTTTTTTGCAATATATATCAGAATTTTGAGAAACAACATATTAAGTTAAATCCTCTTTTTTGCCAACTTAGGTAATTGAAATGATATATTTTTTTGTAGTTTGGAGTTAATGACGTGGAGTTATCTGGTCCCCCACCGTGTTTTGAAGTGGAATATCACACTCTTCTCACCTCAGAAGCACTGATGTTTGTTGTTGAACTTGTGAGGCAGTTTGATAAGAACGTGGAACAGGTATATATTATGATTATCATGACACCTGTGTGGTTATTTTGTGAGTTAAGTTTTGTCAGCCCTGAGATACAGTGTTTTATTATCAGTCTGCACATCTGATGATAACTAGCATGGATAGTAAAACTGGATTCACTGTGTCAGAAACAACGAACATGAAGTGGCAATGCATTTATTTAACTTCTGGGCAAACCTAATTTAATACTAGTTACATTGTGTGGTTCCAAAAATATCCATATCTCACCTCAAGGACTAGGAGCATTACAACTAGAAATTAAATTGTTATTGAAAAATATGAACCCTTCTGTGAAATCCTATGGATTGAAGCTAGGAATGTGTTTGATTACCAAGAATCCATTCGCGCTTGTTGGATATGAGATTGGTTATATAGCCAACTCGGCCCTACGGGTCTTGTTGGCTATTGACCATCTCATATCCAATGCACACTCAGCTAAGCCACTTAGCTAACTTATTAAAACTGTAAAAAAACCTGTCTTTAAGAAATAAAAACCTTTAAAATTAGCGGTCATTGATCGAAATATATATCGGACTCCTGCGAATTTTGAAGGTTTTTATGTCTGAAGAACAGGTTTTTTTTACAGTTTTAATAAGTTAGCTAAGTGCGTCAAGTGTGTACAAAAGATGTGATGTCTAGTTATTCTCGGAAAATATGAATCAAAGCTGGAATTTTCTGTAGAGGAAATGGAAGAAGAGGGGGGAGAGGGGGTTCCAGCCAAACATCCCTCCCACCCCTCCATGGGAGGGGTACAGATATTTTCTGTAACATCACATTATATCTCACCGCACTATTTAATTTCATTTACATAATTTTCTGCATTTTTACTGCAGATGCTTAGATATCGCACCATAAGGAAATTGCATTTGAATGACTCTGGCGAACTGCCATTGTTCAAGCCACAAAGTGCTGAAGTTCAGGACAAAACCTGGAAGGTGTTACCTGTCCCACCCAGACTACAGTCCAGAATAGTAGATCTTGGAGACATCTCTCCTGCAAATACAGAACTCTTTATCGAGGCACTTAATTCATCAGCTTGTGGTATACAGGTATAATGCAGTATCCTTGTCAGTGTGAAATCTTTCTTGGAGCCAAATGTGAAGCCCTTGTCACAAATGAGTCATTCTTACATCTACTATCACCATGGCTACATTTACCCGGTAACTGCTACTGTTGGACATCTAACCATACTATTTTTAATTTTCACACTTTCTGTCTCTTGGGTACGCTTTTAGACATTTCTAATAATTATTTATTGATGCTGCTAAGCAAGAACAGTGTTAAGTGAGTGAGGAATGGAGATGGTGATATGGTGACAATGGAAATATTGTGTCTTTACTTCCTTTCAGACTGATCTTGATGACGGCCATTGTCCTTCCTGGTCAAATCAGTTGAGGGGACTTTACAACATTTATCAATTTGTACATGGCAATATGACAGGTCAGGTGCCCTCGTGTGTTACTCTTCAGAACAGCTCAACTCTTCAAAAATGGAGAATTTTTCAAAGTGTAAATTAAATTAATTTGTAAGTAATTATGATACAGATAGGACCCTGTGTGTGCTCTGATTGGTCAAAAAACCCTGTTTTATCAGAGTATAAAACATAGAAGAAGCATGGTTTAATTGTTTTGTATGTAAAAAATCTATATCATAAAGCAAATGAAGACGTCTAAATTTTGTATTATTTTGTTAGTGATAAAACACTCTGGACATTTGAGAACACTTGACAAATGCAGAAAACACTCACCTGCAGTTCGTGTTTGTTACATTTTTCTAGTGTTCTCAAATACCTGTCGTGTTTTATCACAGTGCATTACATGGCTTAGGCTTCTTTATTTGTTAATTGAAGGGCATAATGAGAATGTAAACCATTTTACAAAATTAGGATAATGTAGTTTTATTTCAAGTGGAGCCTTAAATAGTGTAATCAGTCAAGGTGAACAATATTCTAAGCTTTTGCCAATCTAAACAATTCATTATCAGGGATAGAGTTATATTCTGTTGTGCAACTACATAATAACTATTATAGTAAGGTGGGTACTGAGGTCAGTGTTGTAACAATAAATGTGAACACTCCCTAAGTGTGTCACATTTCTTTTAAAAATATTTATTCAGAATACTAGATTTAGAATTCTCTTTATAGGGGCAGTAAATTGACACAGTTATTTATCAAATATATTTACAGGAGTCCCAGCAATGTGTGATGCTCCAGTCATCATGTTTCGACCCAGGGCATGGAACATGTTGGAATCCAATATGATGGTAAGAACTCGTAATCTGAAGAAACCGAGTTTAAACTGAGTGTTTATTAATGGAGAGTCGTTCCTAATTCTTGCTAAATTAATAAAAGCTGATTTTCACAGATTCTACTTTCTTTGATTACCATATACATGAATAGCATGCAACATATTTTTTTTTATTTGAAGTTAGGCTTGGAGAAATGAGTTGGGAAGGAGTAGATGTTAAGGAAAAGACCTGGGTAGATAGCCGCCATTCCCCCAATTTACCCTCCAGTATCCCCTCTCACTCTTATTGCATCCTTTCATGCCCCCCTACCTTTTAATGAAAGCTGTCTTTTAAATTTCTTCACAGGTTGGAGGAAGAGTCATTCCTGGCCCACTGTTTGACTTTGGTGTTCACATGTTCCACAACAGCAAACTTATGATGAAAGAAGGAAATGGTCCTTTCTTTTACCTACCAAAGGTATGGGTCAGTGACTAGGAGTATTTCTACTCCCCTGGATGGGATGCTAGTCCATTGCAGGGTTACACCGAGATTAAATTCACCAGTGAGTACCCATTTATGCAAGTGGGTGGAGAGAGGCACTGTGAGAGTAAGGCATCTTACCCAAGAACTCGACACAATAGCCCCGGCCAGGACTCTAACCCGGACCGCTTGATCCGGAGACATGCGCTAACCATGAGTCCACCGCACCGTCCAATCAGTGACATATAAGGTGTTCTAATTCCCTGGAATGTTTGTCTCGACCCCGGACTGTGTGTTAAATTTAACTTTAAAACTAATATCAACCATGATTTGGTTTTTACTGCTGTCTCCTGGGCTTTGAAATTTTCTACCTGACACTTTTTTCAATCTTCTGTTGTTTGTTGTTTTAGCTTGAAGGATCCAATGAAGTGAAGCTTTGGAATGAGATCTTTGTTTGGACCCAACAAAGGGTATTGTTTTCTACTCTTTAGTCATTCACGGTTCTTTTTCAGGCATGTTTTATCAAGGTAGCGTCCTGTCTACGCCCCTAAACACGCAGTTTCTATTTCTACGGTTAGGCCTACCGTCCGCATTAATCCATCACTTAAACTGAGCTTTTCGAAAACGCTCTTCAAACCGAAGAGAGTTGAAAACGATAATTATGTGATTTTGTTTCCAGACGGAGTTTTTCTCAGACATGAATGCAAAATGACTGGTGATTGCAGTGTTTTGCAATTCCTGCGGCCTGGTGTGAACGGAAAGCATTTGATGCGCCTTCTTATTCCTTTCGCGTAGTTACCATAGAAGCCTGATGCTGATACCAAGCGTATTGTGTTTTGTGATTTAGACTTAGAGTGCACTAACTGATTTGATTAATCTTTTTTTGATACTTCAGCTTGGTCTGCCTCAGGGGTCCATCAAAGCTAGTGTTCTGATAGAAAGTATCTATTGTTCGTTTGAGCTTGATCAAATCCTGTATGAATTGCGGCAGCATTCTGCTGGGTTAAACTGCGGCATTTGGGACTACTCCGCTTCACTAGTCAGCAACTTTGGTACGAAACCAATTTATTGAAACAAGTAAACAGGAAGGTTAGGATAAGGCTAAAATTGGGGGTGAACATGAAGGCTGTTTTCACGTCGCATAACATGGCCTTTCTGTCAATACTGATCTCGGTCAGGTTTCAAGCAACGCTCTGCTGATCACATTAACCACTGTTTGGCAATTTTGTGTAAATTTTTGGTGATTTTGGGGCATTTTAGGAAAGAGATATTTTTTCTGAAAGAATAGGTTAATTTGACAAAAATAAGAAAATATTATGTTCAAGATTTGATGGATTTGAAAAATTGAAATTTGGAGTGAAGAATTAGCAGATGGACACCAAACAGTCCCCTACCAACCTGGGGCTTTTTTTAGGTTTTGTTTTTTTTTTTGGAGAGGGTGGGGGGTCAACTGTCTGATAGTGTTCTCAACCCATTTTAATCCTAACAATTCCCTTTTAATATCACTTCAAATTTCACTCCTATTCATGTTTACTCCGCCTTAAGACACGAAATCAAATTATGCGCACACCAAGACTATCAAGAAAAGAAAGTCATTGTTTCGAACCGGATAGCTTTGGCCGGGAGAAGTACAATTATTCATGAAATCATTATTGTAACGCACGGCAAGGTTTTTTAAATATTCCCGTGAGGGTGTTTTAACTGTGACAAGATCACTTTCAGAATGTTCTGGGAAAAAGTTCGGATAATATAGAAAACCTTCTCCTGCAACTCGGGATTCACACGGGCTTAAATTCATTTTCGTGATTTTAAGAAACCCTGACGGCGCGGACGCCGAAGACAACGCCGATTAAAAAATGATTTTATATTTTACCTACGAATCTCGCGATACCCTAAAGTCATTTACTTTGTTTATCACTGTCAAACCTATCACAAAACTAAATCTGGGGCAAATCGATAAATTCAAAATGAAAATTTCAGAAATTAGCCGTTGTGGTTCACGTTCCCCAGACAACACAGAACTTGGTCATTTCACGTTGTTGTTTTGCAGAGGACGGCAAAGAAATGTACAAAGATTTATAACGCACGTGCACAGCCATTGTTCTGCTCATTAACCTTTCGTTTAGCTGCGTTGCCGTTGCCGTCGTGTTTTTTAAGTTTCCTCCCCAATTATAACCTGCGGCAGTGAGTTATCTGTCCCTGTCTTATTGCCTTTGCAGGACACCGTCCAGATTTCATTTTGCCTGATCGTAAGAAGTACGTATCTATGGATAAACAATACCTCAAGAGTTACATGGACCTGGTTATCAAGGTAAAAAGCAACTTACCCTGCGCGAGAGCAAGCGCGAGACGGTCGCTCTCTCGCCCCACATGCGTGTTTGTATATATCTCGCTTGGTCCCTGCTAGGACGCCTGTTGATGTATGCTATCAGTCGAGCCTGATTTAAATTACCGGCGTTCGTAGGAAACTTAAATCTCAATTGTCTATCACAGGTTAGTTATATAATGATACATCTCGTCCCGCGGCTAGTTAGAAAGTTACTTAGCAGGGCAATAGAAACAATACTTCACATTTCATGTCGAAACATTTACGGCGTAGGTAAAAGAATAGTTTGCTATAGTCACGCACGATGTCATTCTGATTATGTTTCCTGTTGTTCAGACATGTCACGCGCGGGGCTGTCACGCCACGGGTGGAATGGCGCCAGTTGTGTTACCAAAGAATAATCCGCAGCTCCGACAACAAATCACTTCTAATGTCTGCAGGTAACAGTGTACATTTAAAAAGAAACTGTTCTGCAGTGTTTACAGTCAAATAAAGCCTGTGCTTTTATTCACGCACCGGTTTTTTTTTTTCAGAGCAAAGTTGAAAGAAATTAAGGCAGGAGCAGACGGGTTTCTTGTTTTTGATCCAGATCTCGTAAAGCCTTTGATGCAGGTTAATAATCATTATTTCACACTTGTACACAAACCACAATAATTTTTGTATAGTCATCATTCAACTCTTCATTGTAGTTTCTTTTGTACTGACCTGCGTACCGATGAGACAAGAATGTTTAGCTAAAAAGACGCCATTTGCACTAGACTGTTGCTTCAAAACTAATCACGTGTCTGTTAATTAAATTTACTCCTAAACGAAACTGTTTTGATGCTAGAATTTCTATACTGGATGCAACATCGTTTTTTAAAAGAAAAAAGAATAATAATAATAATAAAGTAAATAAAGTGCCAGCTTACACGTGATAGTAATTTTGATTCTAAAGTTCGATTTCGTTGTGCAAGAATTGTAAGTTGGGTATAAGTAATCTAAGAACATTGTAAATATTGTTATTAGTGTAAGTATTAGTACTGTTAGTGTAAGTATTAGTATTGTTAGTAGAGTGAGTAGGCGTATTGTATTGTAAGTAATGCAAATAGTATAAGTGTTAGTATTGTAAGTGGCGTAAGTAATAAGTATTGTAAAAAAAAAAAAAACTGTTCAACTGTTAAAATCAAAACTTCCTTTCAAATAACCTGAGACTGACTTAAGTTAGAGCTTAAAGAACTTGGTTTTATTAGTTTATTTATTTATTTCTGTATTTATTGGTGTATTTTCTTGT
Source organism: Catalaphyllia jardinei (assembly GCA_022496165.2). Classification (NCBI taxonomy): domain Eukaryota; kingdom Metazoa; phylum Cnidaria; class Anthozoa; order Scleractinia; family Caryophylliidae; genus Catalaphyllia; species Catalaphyllia jardinei. The sequence continues at coordinate 13,655 of JAEMPF020010940.1, read as the reverse complement.
TTATTTATTTATTTATTCATTTTTTTGTCAGCTGTGGAATTCAGAAGTTACTTCAAAGAACCAACTTCATGTAAGCCGGTCTGACGTGTTTGTGTCGAGAAAAGATCTCCTTCATCTTCCACAAGTAAGCATAACAAGCCTCTGCTGTTATCATCCAAGTATTCTTAACGACACGTAATAAAATTTGCCGGTCTCTTTTTTTTTTTGTATATTTTCAGGGTGGATTTACTTTACAGGGATTACAGAACAACATCACAGTTGGAATTATGTTCATAGATGCTTGGCTCAGAGGTAAATAGATCCATGGTGTGCGCCAGGGCCGGGTTGTTCGAAGTCCGATTAAGCTAACCCAGGGTTAGCGAGAATTCTTATTTCAGTTTTGTACTTTTTTGGTTAGGTAATCTGTTTATATTGTTTGCCCTTCAGTTTTGAGCTGCAGTAATCTCAAACTACACCAAACGTCGGAAGAAAAAATACGGAACGGAATACTCATGAGTGTTCGCGAGCATTTCACAGGTTAAGTGAATCTATTCTAGCTCATCAGTTGTCTACGTTACTTTGTGTTTTTACAGGGGAGGGTGTGTTTGTACTAAATGGAGCTGTGGAAGATTCAGCTACCGCCGAGATTTCTAGATCACAGGTATGAAAACCGCGCGTTTATTATTGCTACTGAGGCCGTGAGGGTTAGACTTTTCTTTCCGGGGCTGGCAAGTAAGGGCGGATTTTTTTTTAATTGAATACTATTCTTTGCTTCACAGAAACAAATACATTTTAGCCAATGTCGTATGCACGTTACCAATAGTTTAGATATTGTGGAGCTATAGCTCAGGTCAACAGTCTGTTTTGTTTCCAGGTTTGGCAAGCAATTCGCCATCAGTGTGTGCTGGAGGGAGACGGTCGTACAGTGACGAAAGAACTTGTTTGTAGTCAAATCAAGCTTATCACAGATGCGCTGGTGCGGGAGAAAGCTCAAAATGCTGTGGATACAGAGAGACTGTCAGCGTCTGCTCAAATATTAGAGGAACTCGTTTTAAAACGGGACTTTCCACAGTTTATAACGACGTATCTTTATGGACATCACAGGTTCAGGAATACAGTACAGTAATAAAATAACAGTGGAAAAACAAGTGTTATCCGCTTTATTCCCAGCCTCCATTCTATTGTGTTCGTAAAAAGCAGAAACACATGGAGTCTGTGCTTTGTTTTCTACATTAGTTCCACAACTCAAAGCGCACGTACGACAGAAGAGCGAGGCCTGGGGACCAAGCAGACTTTCAAGCGCGATTCTTCGATTCTTGAGTAATTTTTAATTACGAAGAGCAAAAAAAAAAAAGAAAAAAAAAACGCTTCACTTCACCTACAAGCTGCTAGAAACTTTTCTAAGATTCTGCATAAATGGCGCCTAAATTTGAATAAAAATATTTTGTACATGCTTGGCTTCGTGCAGTTGAACCGTTTTCCAAAACATCAAATCTTCCTAAGTCAAATAAGAATATTTGGAACCTCGTAACTTGTAAGCGACTACCCCTCGTAAGCGACCGCAATCACCTTTTAGAGCTAAGTTAGATTTTTTTTTGTTTTTAACCTCTCGTGAGCGACCACTTCACAGATATCGGAGCAAAGATTCAGGAGTAATTAAGGGGTATAACATTTTTGCCTTCCTGGGTACGAGTGCCGGAGTTTTTCTCGAAATTGACTTTTCACATGAATAAATTATTTCAAAATTTAAAGAAAAATGCACATACCGGCGTACATTGTACTGTATCAGTATGAAGAGACGATCTTAAATGTCAAAATTTCCTGGTACTAACGAGGCAAAATTTGGACCCAATATGGTCTAAGCGCCGGTAAGCGACCACCGACGCTTGACAATCTGCGTGCAAGTATTATTATTCAAATATCGGCGCCATTTATGCAAAGGACAATGTTGCTAGTTTAGAAAGGAAGTCAAACAGCCCTTGAAATAAATCTTAGATTGAAGAGTAAACGCGGTACTTTTATTAAGTTTTTTCTTGTATGACTGTAACCGCGCCCTAATTTAATCCCAGCTATGACTCAAACTGATAGCCAAGAAGAACAAATCTATACAAATCTACCCAGTTGCTATTGTTTCTGAGATGATGAAAAGCCTATGTTGTTCGTTGTTGACTTGGGAGTTTCTGTCAACGTAAAATAGAATTTCAATCGACTCTGAAGATAATTTTTACATTAAAAAAACCTCATTGAACGTTTGCGGCGACGTCTACACTACGCCGGAAGAATTTGAAAACGTAGCTTTATTTCTTCGGTTAGGCCTACCGTCCACACTAATCCGTCATGAAAACGGAGCATTTCTAAAACGCTTTCCAAATCGTAGGAATTTGAAAACGTAAGCTTTTTGGTTTCGTGTGAACGGAGAACATTTTGAAAACGAAAATTTTCGAAACAAAGAGATCACGAAAATCATGAGATTTCCCTATTCCTCCCGCGTAGTGTGGACGGAAAACATTTGATGCGTTATCAGAGTGAAAACGCCGTTTTCAAATTCCTCCGATGGACGGGGCCTTAGTGAAACCAAGTCTTTCGTGTATTGGTCATTTATTATTCAAAATACACTGCACTGTGATTCAAATGATGAAAAGCGAATTCATGGGATAGCAGAATCATGGCTTGTCTCTAGTTACAGTTATTGTTCAATTTTTCGTCGACAAAATCTGTGGCGGGACACATTGCGACGAACGCACATTGCAAACACACTGTGCAAGTATGTCACCTCGCGTGTAATTCGTTCATTGTTTGCGTCAATAATTCATCAAAACATCAGCTCTTTGCGAGGTATCAACAAGTCTTTGTATGGGTAACAGCTCTACCCATATAAGTGGCCGAGGTTTGAGCATTCTTGAATAAGTATTAAAAATCCTGGAACACAGTTTACGAGAAGCAGGTCATCGTTTAAGCCCGTGACTCCAATGCTCCACCAATTTAAAAGATCCGCTTGGATTTTCTCGGTAAAATCGCAGTTTTGTTCCTTTATTTTCTGTTGATTATTTCACACCACACCGTCGCATAGCGGTTCAGTTCCGCTCGTCTGGTTTCCCTCCAAGCCGTTCACAGCTCCGTCGTCCTTGGCGAACACAGTAGCCAATGGAAATAGAGTCCTGCATTTGAGGAAGTACTCTTTTGTCAAATCACTGCACTCGCCGAATGTACCTTCTAACAGCGTGTTGTAAATTAACGTGCAGTTCTGTGGAACATAAATGCACAAGAAACAATACGTTTGGGGACAATCAATCCATGTTTATCTGACCTGTTTACGCGTCAAGCGTTATTGCCGCATTGTCTCCACATTTCACAACATTTAAAAAGCAGAACATCAACATTTCAGCGTCGCACATAAAAGCGCGAGCTGGCCCTTTCTTTCTAACTGGCGTGCTGAGAAAATAAACCGCGTGTAGTCTCACCTCTAATGTTCTATCTTCAAGAGTGTCTGAGAGATCAGTTACCAGCGCCAGCGCATCGTCTACCTTTGAGGCATCCAGAAGGCACAGCATTTTGCTTCCTACAAAGACAGAAACAACCCTAACTTTATAACTGTATTTGCATTTGATTAGAATTCGTTTCCATTACCACGACAAGCGATTGGCTCGAAAACAGGGGGAGAAGGGGGCTTTTGTCATCTTAGTGGCACACATTTTGCCGCGATTGAGTCACATGTTTGCTTCGAGTTTTCATTGGTTCAATGGATTGTCTCTGTCCTTTGTGATTGGTTTGAGGTTTACGGTGAAATTCAATCAGCTGAAACCCAAGCTAAAACAAACGACACCCAATCTGCAATTGCACATAAAAAGGCAACGGTTTTGCACCTAACAAAAGAGTAAAAAGTAACGTGAACATACCGAAACTAAAGGGTACGAGTTACACTTTACCTGAAAGCCTATGAAGCAAAGATTGGGAATTTTCTTCCAAGAAATCCGAGTTGAACTGCTTGAGATCTTTTCCATCAAGTAGCGTTTTAAGTTCTCGTTCTATAACTGTCGAAACGGGTCCCTTTAACTCCTTTGACTCCGACACTAAAGGGAATAAAAGTCGTAAATTTATACTGATGTCAACTAAAAAACTAAAAATTTTATTTAAAACAAGTCTTTCGCATAACGATTCCAGACTCGATGAAGAAACCAGCTTCCTTATAGATAACAAATACGTTTTAAAAAACTTCAAGGGTCCCGAGGTTCTCTTAGAAAATTGCACAATGTCTCAGTAAGGCCCCGTTTACATTACTCCAGAGTAATCTGAAACGCAGCTTTATTTATACTATATATTTTGGTTTTATCAACTGGGTTGACAATGTTAATTGGCCACCGTAAAGAGATTCGGAAGCTGACGTTTCGAGCATTAGCCCTTCGTAGATTCGCTCCGACGAAGGCCTAACGCTCGAGAAGCGTCAGCTTCTAAATCTCTTTACGGTGGCCAATTCACATTGTCAACCCAGTCGATAAAACCAAATTAACTTTAACACTCCCACCGACGCAGCACCACAGTTTCTTTAGAAACTTGCCCCCTTTATTCCTTTATTTCTACGGTTAGGCCCACCGTCCACACTAACGTCAGGGCTTGAAATTAATTTTTTCGTTCGGGAGCCAGCTGGCGACTAACAGAAAAATTTTGGTCGCCAGATCGTAAATTTTGGTCGCCAACTTATTTTACATATAACCTACACAAAAACAAGATTTCATACGTTACTTTACATGCAAGAAAAGTCACAATTAAAGGGCAAAAACAATTAGAAACAACACGAGTAACATCTGGTTTTAAAGCTACCGTTGTTCTCAGGTGATATGTCTCTGGTCCGAAGGTGATGGTTGATGTGAGACAAACACGGGTCCTTGCGTATTTTCCCTTTGCTACTTCAACTCTTCGAACTGCCGTTCTTTATTTTCGACTTGCATGCTTTTCTTGCCGGCAACTTGGCTCAGGCCCGTACACAACCACATTGCTTGTATCAGTCTCTGACCGGGAGAAGAAGCCGTTGAAACAATATGGCGCGCCGTAAACGCAGTATATACGTGTCGAAATACTTTCAACTTTTTCGATTCTCTTGTAATATTTAGACATTATTTTACTGGGAACGGAAAGGTGATTTGTATACTAGCTACCATATCCGATTGATTTCCTAATATAAAGATTTAAACACAAAATTTGTGTCGTGCTTTTCTTTAGTTATCGGACAAAGCACGAGTCGTCAGCTGGCGACCAGTAATGAAAATTTAGTCGCCAGTGCTCAATTTTTGGTCGCATTGGCGACCAGTGAGTCGCAATTTCGAGCCCTGACTATTCTGGCTCGTTAGACTGGAGGGATTTGAAAACGCTTACTTTGTAGTTTAGTGTAGACGGAAAGCATTTTTGAGAAGCTTTCGATAACGATGACGTCACGGTAATCACGTGATTTTCCTGCCCGAGTTTTCCTCAAACACAAATTCAAAGTGACTGGTGACTGTTGCGTTTTTTAATTTCTCAGGCGTAGTGTGAATAGAAAGCATTTGATGCGTTTTCAGAGTGAAACCCCCGTTTTCAAATTCTTCTGTCGCAGCGTGGACAGGGGTTAAATCACTGAAAAATCTAAGGAACATCTTGTGAATTACAAAATGATGTATCTTCTGGCTAAAGTTGTCAGATGGTACAGACCTTTCACAGCAAGCCGAACCAAGTTTTCATGCAGCTTGGGATGGTTGGGGTTAATGGAATGTGCACGTTTGACGGATTGCAACATCAACAAAAGTTTGCCTGCAACAAAAGAACAAGAAACCTAGTTAGATTAAGATTTTAATTTAGTGTGTTTAAAATTAAGACGTCAAAAACTGCTCCATTAGATACATATGCTTCTACTTAATTTCGTGAACGCTGCTATACTTACTTTTCCGGATGAAAACTTCGTAAGCCAATAAATGAGTTTCTATTCTATTAGATGCCAAATTCTGTAATGGCCACAGGAACTTGAGAGCTTGTTCAAGAGGATCCGAGACCTGAAAATTAAGATAAACTAAAATGAGACGTAAAATGAATTTACATGTACAGAAGAGTTTTGTTTCCTCTATATTTCTGTGGACAAGTGACAAAGACTATGTTCTTTCTTAGAGTTTATAAGGGCCCTCTACCTCGTCTTGTAAAAATACACCCTGTACCACTGACACTCAGAAAATGTATATACAGAGAGTTACAGAGATGTACCAGTAGTTTCTTTGATAGGGCAGCAGCTGGCCACATTTTGCACATTTTTCTGCATCAAGCGAAAGAAATCGCACGCAAACTCGCGCTAGCCTACGTGTAGCCGTACCTCCCCCCGGTACAGCTTTTGTCCTCGGGGGGAGGGTACGGCTACACATAGGCTAACTCACGCCAGCTCGGTAGGCTAACTACAGAAAAATGGGCGATTGTAATCGTAAGAGTTACCCTGACTAATGCGTCCGATTCCAAAGGCGGTTCTTTTAACGGATCCGCTTTCTTCTCACTGTCTTTTGTTTCTTTTACATCACTGGTTGCTGCAAGCAAAAACCAAAAAAAAAAAACCCACAATTTTACAAATATTGGCATAAACTATTAGAGATAACACGACTTTTCCAAGATGATTCTATCTTTATTTTTACCTTTCTTGTTTTCTTGAGCTTTCTTTTCAGCTCTTCTCTGTTTACTGCGCAGTTTTTTCAGGTCTTTCGCTGACAGTTCACTAGAGCCCGCCTCAGCATCTTCATCGCTCGCTGTCAGTGGCTTGTCATGCAGCCTGACATAACACTGTTGTAAACAGCAATGAAAGCAGACACGTTTACATCATATAATCATCCAGAGTCAAAATTGCTGAAGTGTTTGGTGTAATAGTACGGGCCTCAAGCACCGACGACGACGAGTCCTGAGGACGACGACCGCAAGTAAAATTTCCCCTTACCGCGCTACTGCACACGCCCGCCTCGTCGTCCACGTGAAGTTCAGGACGCCAAACATTAAGTTTGCCGTCCTGAGCGAACGTGAGTATGCATTTATGTATTTACGTAGTGTTTGAGGCCGAAAATTTATTTTAAACTATTGAAATAAAAGTTGGTTATTTTTTTAACCTCTAAGCTTTGTATTAACTAGATTTTACGGCGAGTTTGGTGTAGAAATCGTTGGTAATAATATGTGGGTTTGTCTATTTGTCCTTGTGAAATTTGCTTGTCGGAGAAAGTATTCAGAAATTGAAAATTGACTCTATTTCATTTTCTTCGGGTTCCTATCTACATGTAGGCTTTCGCTTGTGTTTTTAGGATAGAAATTTTATACCGTGAGGGTCGTTTTAGATTATGTCGAGCCGAAAATTCGGCATCATTCATCTTTTCGAGTGAAGGTTTTCACGTTCTTTATATGAGAAACCGGGTTTTTTCGGCATAAATTCCTCGTGTAGGACTGAGAGTTCGTTGTCATCGATAATGCTGCTCTCATAGCTCAAGAGAAACAGGCCTTGAAGCTCCTGAAAGGAAGACATCGCAAAACTTTGCGTTAGTCCTAGGTCGATGTTTGCAAGGATTCGGCTCTGTTTACATGTACTCTCTTGGCTTTCACAAAGTGAACGACGTCCTCGACCCAGTCCTACAGCAGTTTTACTCGTCGTCGTCGTCGTCTCAACAGGGAGTAGGGAGCTTAAGCACGCGCGTTTTTTAGACGCGGACGGCAACCGGAAGCGAGCTATTTTCACTTTTAACTTCCCCTCACACAACCACATTCACATTGCTAAGTATCTTTTCTCCAATAGAAATTAGCAGTATAAAAATCTGGGAGACAGTACGGTCCTGGCACGCGAAATGTTCTCTTCCGGTTGCCGTCCGCGTCTCAAAAACGTGCGTGCTTAAGCTCCCTAGTTTTAGCAAACCACAACGGCTACGGCGAGGAAAGCGTCAACAAACAATAGGTTTAATGAGCAGAACAATGGCTGTGCACGTGCGTTTTGAATCTTTGTACACTTCTTTTCCGTCCTGTGCAAAACAACAACGTGAAATGACTAATTTCTATGTATTGTGGAGAACGGGAACCGCAATGGCTAATTTGTCGCATCTTCTTTTGGGATTGAACGCCGTCGGTGCACGTTTAGCCTGAGCAAGTTTTTAGACGGATAGGCGTACTGAAAAGATTTACAGAGTTGCGACTTTCTAACGTAAACTAAAAATTCGTTTTTTTTACAAGGCATCGTCCGCGCCGTCGCCGTCGTCATTAGGGAGCTTAAGCAACGACGACGGCGACGCCGTGTACGACGCCAAGTAAAAAATGAATTTATATTTTACCAAAGAAATTCGCGATTGTCTAGATCTCTTAGGTTCGTCAATGGCTCTAAAATTGTGCTTAAGCTAAATATGCCACGACGGCGTTCAATTCCAAATGGAAATACGAAAAATTAGCCGTCGTCGTCCACGTTCTGTAGAAGACGCAGAACTTGGTCATTTCACGTTCGTGTTTTGCACAGGACAACAAAGAAATGTACAAAGATTTATAACGCACGTGCACAGCTATTGTTCTGCTCATTAAACCTTTTGTTTAGTGCCGTTCTCGTTGCCGTCGTCGTCGTGGTTTGCTTAAGCTCCCTATTGCTAAAACTCGACAAAGGCAACGGTAACGTCGCTAAACAAAAGGTTTAATGAACACAGTACAATGGCTGTGCACGTGCGTTATAATTCTTGGTACATTTCTTTGCCGTCCTCTGCAAAACAACGTGAAAAGACCAAATTCTGCGTTGTCTGGAGAACGTGAACCACGATGGCTACGTTTCTAAATTTCTATTTCAAATTTATCATTGTGTTCCAGATTTAGCTTCGTGTTACTTTTGACAGTGATAAACAAGGTAAATGACTTTCGAGATTCGAAGATAAAACAGAACTTGAAATTCCTTTTTAATCGATGTCCTCGATGTCGCTGTAAACTGCCTGATAACACGACGAACTCATTTATGGAATACTTTTTTTTGACGTCAAGCCTCCACTGAATAAGAGGACTGAGAAATGCATAGTGTAGCAAATTGCGTGAATAGGTCCTTTGTTTGATCCGGAATAAATTATGCTAGGACGCAAATAATGCAGTGGGACTTCCAAAACAAAGGAACTCTTACCAATCCAGCCCGACTTTCCTTTGTTTCGACATTTGCGACCCAGCATAATTTATTCCGTACTATGTGGCCGGATCCAGCAAGGGGCCTATTAGGCAATCAAACAGCTGTTGCTAAGACATACGAGAGATGTCTCTCTAGCTCTGTTACTGACCTCTATGGCCATTTTGGCAGCTTTGAAGTAAAATCTATGGCTTCTGAGAACATCCTCAAGACGAAGTAATCTGAAAACAACAGCAACATATCAGTATATGTAATTAGATTCTTCCCAATTCAATTGCATGTACATGTACCTTTACATGCAGATGTTTTATCCTTACCTGACATAAGCTCTTAATGTCATTTTTCTCATGCAGTAGGTGTGGAAGTCAAACTGATCCTCAGTTATTTCATCAAAATGTCTTTCGATCTCGTGAGCTTTCTTCAGCGCCTCTCCTAGTTTGCCGAGTCTTTGAAGAGCATAACCACTCTCTGTTTGAAACCACATGCACTGCATTTCATTCAGGTTCTCAGCAGCGCCAACTCCTTCCTGAGACACAGTTATTAACAAGGAATTTAACAACACATGTTCATGTAGGTATCCATTGTTACATATCTTAACTGAATTTGCAAAAAGCATCTATGCCAGGTGGTTTGAAAGCAATTTACAATAGTCCAGAGTTAGACAGTGCATGGCATGGATAAAAAAATCATATTTTATTATTGTATTGAGGAGGCAGCATGGCCGAGTGGTCAGCATGTCGGTAGCCCTGAGTTCAAATCCTCGGCCACGCTTGTAAATAGCCAACTGGTTTGCTTCTGGCCAGTTGGGATTCTTACCAGTTTTATGTTGAACTTGAAATATTTGTTCAGTTTTTTGCTCGGCCGCACCAGCACTTGTGCTTTAAACTCTGCCGAGGCTAAATAAAGGTTACTCATAATATTTATTTATTTATTTTATTATTAGTTTACTATGCTTGGTCGCACACTTATGTAGCTTAGGTGGCAGTGCATCCCATAGACTTGATAAGCAATGTCTACAGGATGCACCAGCTAGTTTACAGGTGCACTAACAAAACAAAATAACAAAAGAGAAGTACATAAATATACATGTACAGCACCACATTGCTTGACTTGCATCTGATACTCACTCTTGTGAATAACCCACAAGTGTCCTCAGCTTTCTGAACTTGATTGGCACGCAGCTGGTACTTGGCACATTTGCAATTGACATATCTATCAGCAGTGTCCAGAGATCGAGCTTCATCCATACAATGTGCTGCTTTCTCCATGTCACCACCATGCTGGTGGAAGTGGATGTAAAAATATTCAATTCAAATTCAGACTCAAGCATGTCAAAAGTAGAAAGGGTAAAAAAAAAAAATAATAATAATAGTTTGAATTTCCTCAAAGAGTTTTCCAAGAAACTAGAAAGATCTTCATTATTCATCTTCATACGGAAGGGAACATCTACATGAGGGGGGAAGGGGCTCCTGCAAGACAACTGTAGATACCAGATTCCACGAGCAAGATGCAAGAAGTCACTAGCCTCAGGGTATTGAACAGGACTTCCTTTTGCATACTGATGTACATGAACCTCATGTAAATGTACAATCACACTGAGGTCTCAAGAAAACAGTCTTTCAAGAAAATTCTTAAGACTGTGTTAAGTACATTGTGTGCAAATATGACATTTAATACTGCCTAATCCATTACCTACCAGTGGTATCAGTCTAAGCTTACATGAATGTCAACATAAGTATATACATCTCAGTTTCCATTACCTTGTATATTCTGGCCTTGACCATGTATGCCTCAATCAATGTTGGTGTGTGTTCCAAAGCTTTGTCTATGTACTCCATTGCCTTCTTGCTGTCACGTAAATAATCAAAATGCTGTGCAAGAAAGTGATAAACCCAGAGGATTGCTGTGGGAGGTTCAAGATCGCCACCTGAAACACAATTCAAGTCAATATTTACAAAAAAATGGTTCTGGTACAAATGAAATTGAAGATTCCTGGACCAAGCAATGAAATACTGACCTTTGCCTGTCAAAGTTCCAAAGGTGTTTAAATTGTCCAGATAACCCAGGGCTATGTTTTCAACAGTCTTTACCTGGGCAAAAAGAAAACAAGAGGAAAGCATATTTAGTTACGACAGTTATTGATGAAACAATGAAAATATAATTTTATAAAGTAAGAAGAAACTGAAGGTGACTGTCAGCCATGATAACAAACAGTAAAAACTAATTTCTATCTTGCCAGTTGTTCTTTAACATGCTTTCAAGTTACATGAATCACCTTTTCTTTTTCTGTATATAAATTCCTGATGTTGTTAAACAATGGCGGCACTCCTTTATGAATTGCTGGCCTCATGTAGTTGTCCACTAATCTGGCAAATGTTTCACCTGAAAACAGAAGTCAAACCTTTCACACATCTGAGTTCAACATGAGTGCTGTCACTGTTTGTTTAATGGCAAGTCCCAGTTGGAATTTGGTAATAGCAGTGTCACCCATCAAAGCCCTGTATTTCAATTGTTTTTCATCTTTTAGACGTAACTTGTCAATTTTTTTTGGCCAGGAAAACAACATTAGATGTCTCTAATAATTATTATGCATGTGATACAAGTTAATTAAAAATTAGTAAAAATGAAAAAAAAAAAAGATCATATACCTTTGGTAAATGTCAGGGGCACTCTCTTGGGAGCCTGTGCTCTGGGATACGACTCAGCATATTGCATGTACAGGTTATATCTGTCCTCAGGATTTTCTGTGGGTAACAAATACAGTGTATGTTATCACATAACAGAGAGATAAAAGAGCAAGTACATTCTTAAATTTCTGTCAGTAATTTAACACATCCAAATTCGCATTGTCAGAAGCCCTGACTGTCCACAGTCCAGATTTCCCACAATACCCAAAACAGCTATGTACTTATCACGATCGCTTGGCTGAATTTGGGTATGGTACTACTAAATACCTAATAATATTATTGTACCTTTTTATGTCATGCTTTGGCAGTATTTCAGGCTCATTTGGTCTTGCTAGTTGTATTTTGGCCTGACTAGATCTTGCCAAAATACAAACCACACGTCAACCTGACATGCTCCTAAAGCATTCTAAAAAGTATGGTTAGGTGTAAGTGCATATATAGAGAGGCCATCGCAAGGCTCTATCAGTGCTCACCAAGTTGCAAAGACTTTTCCAATTCTTGGTAATAAGATCTATTTTCTGGATTTCTTCTGAGTAACTCTCTGAAAACTTTCTCTGCTTCTTTGAAATGGTTCATTTCAAGAAATAATGACCCTGGAGGAAAAAATATCAAGATATCAATGCTTCTAGACTTCAGAAGGGTGCTTAGCAAACAAGGTTTTTCTATTCAGAGTTCTGGCTTCCCAAAACTCAAGTTACAAAACAAGGGCAAAATAAAGTATGCACATGAGCCAAATAGTCCATCAGGCTTGAGCTTATCCTGGTTTCTGATGCATGAAGTGACTAGAACTATTTCTACTCTCTTCTATATGGGATGCTAATCCATTCAATGGTAACCCCCCCCCCCCCCTTCCCAAACCCCCTCACCCCAGCATTAAGTTTGCCAGTACCCCTTTGCAGGCTTGGATAGAGAGAGGCAATGTGAGATTTAAAGTGTCTTGCCCAATGCACCTGGCTCAGACCTGGACTGCTCGATCCAGAGTACAATGCAACCACCATAAGGCCACTACAACTCAACAACTTGAGTCACCGATAACTTTAAACAAACAAAAATGTTTAACCTACCTTTGATTTCCCGCACTACAAGTTTATCATGCATCAGTGGTTCATATTCCATCAAATGATCCAAAGCCTTGTCAGGTCTTCCAGCTTCTCTAAGCACCATGTTTTGATACAAGAGAAGCTCGCCATGTTCAATGTCAAACTTTGGAGAAGAAATCTGAATTAAACACACAATGTTGCATTCATTAAGACTCCTTTCTTAGACAGGAGTTATAACTTACTCAGTGAACACATATTTTGGACCAACTGAAAATGTTTTAGTCTTTTTCCTTCCTTATTTAGGTTTTTTCTCACTTTCTTGTTACCATCTAGAAATTACTATAGACATTTACAAATGTTATGAAATTTTTGCTTCAAAGCTCTTAATTACCTAAAATCTACAGCAACTGTTAAAACTGTAAAAAGTTGTAAAGAGTTCAAAACTCAGTGTTTGCCTTGAAAGCGCGTCCCTGACAAATAACCAACATGAAATGGTGATCTTTGCTTCATACATGTACGTGTACCTCCTAATTGCCTCAGACATACATGGCTACTACAAGTTGTAAAGAGTTGAGGTGGCTCCATATAGCTTTTTGATTGCATGTGAGTTGATTTCAAAAATGAGTGATGGCAGGAGCTTTCAAATGCTGCGCCAAAGTTGTGCACGGGATCACAGAGTAAAATGTTGACAATTATGGCATCCAAATTCCAATCCATAGGTTAAGAATTCCTTATTCTAAATTTTCATCTCTAAAAATGTGCTGCAATATTGGCAAAAGAGGCTTTAAGATAGGACATAGGAGATTAACATGATTCTTCTCCCTCTCA
>JAEMPF020013330.1:23078-30578 GCA_022496165.2 Catalaphyllia jardinei | reverse complement strand
TTCGGGACGCTTTCGTATGCTACCGAAGGCAATGCCCAAAGGAATAAACTGAGCCTTCAGGCTACAACATCCAGCGGGATAAGCCATTTCAGAAAGACACATTTAAAGCGGCGTTAAGTTGTAATGTGTCCCTTCCCTTAGAAAATCGTCCTCTTCTTTACTGAATTTTAAAACGTGACGAAGTTTCCTCTGAGAGCGCAAGATTCTTTTAGGCAGGGCGTCTTTTTTGGGGGAGGAGCTGATATTTTGCACCGTTTCAACTGAAGGCCCGGCCTCGGAAGTTGAGTCTCCGAGTCTTGCGTACACGTCCTCGTCCACTTCTGAACCTTTGGCACCTTGACGTTTTTATAGATACTCGTGACCCTTCAAAGCGACTTCTCGGGATCATTGCTTTTGATAGTGAACTTTAGCAACAGCAGAGCGGTGTTTTTGGTCTTCCGACAAAATCCACTGCTCATCGATCGCTAGTAAGCTCATTAATTAAGGCTTTTCGTCTCAACAATTTGAAGATAACGCGTGGGATGAATGTACTTTCCAATTGCATCAAACACCAGTTTGGTCATGATCTCGCCCAATTTACCGTGTTGGCCTCCATTTCTGTTGACGAGAACGAAATCTAACGTACGAGATGTGGCCATTGGGCACTTGCATGTTTGCATCGGTCAGAACCAAGGAATCAAATCCATACTTTCCAGCAGTCTTAAACGTTTTCTGATCAATAAATCCACCCTTTTCCTTAGCTGTAGCAATCATGTCCACCGTCAAATATTGATAAGTCATGGGACGTGACCCCTTCGCTTTGATGAACAGATACATGGCTACAAATTTCGTGGAAAATGTCAAGTCTGAAGGGTTAACTTGTGCTGGGCTCGATTTGGAAATCTTCACGGTATTTTCGTAGCGCGGCAGATGAAATTTCACGACCTCCAGCAACTCCTCCATCGTTGCCCAGTGGCCTCGGGCTTCCAGTGTCTCAATGTCTAAATCTTGTGTCCACTGCAATCTCATCGTCTTTGCAACCGTCTTTCGCGCTCTTTTGAGGTACAACTCTGTTGAAGAAAACTTTTGAAAAACTGCCTCAGATGCGCCATGAAGTTTTCTGAAGTCGATCATTTCAAAAATAGCATTTATGTAGCCCAAACGCCCACCATGGCCGAGCTTGCATTCGTCTTGTAAGTAGTCGACAAACTTGAACAACAAATTTGGAGAACACAAAATAAAGTCCACCATGTCAAAAGTCAACTCTTCTTCGTCTTCACAACAAAATCTAAGAAACTTAAAGCATCTTGTAACTATTTGTTGAGCTGCGCGATCTTTCTTGTAACCGCCACGACTTCCAGTCAACCGTTTTGTGAATACTTTGCCAATGTCACACGATAATGAAAATGAGGGAAGGAACTTTACGGCATGCTTTGTGGTCTCACTTGTTTGATCTTGAACTGTGCTCTCTATTGAAACATTGCTTGCTACCTTTAGCGAATCTGTGATTTCTTTCGAATTGGGTTTTTCGTCAAAGTAAAAGAACTATGCTTGATGTAAACATGTTTTCTACAGCCTCTCTGACTCTGAAACCCATCATGGTCACACTCTTGTACTGGGCAGTGATACAAACTGTCAGTTTCATCCTTTTCCAAGTGAAGGCGTTTCGGTTTTGGTGACGCTCCATCGATATCCGACCAATTGACTGTGCACTTCTTGCTCATTTTGCCGTTTTAAGAACATTTGGCCAACAGGAACCGATGACGAATAATGGAACTGCATAAGTGTTTGTATTTGCCAAGGCATGCCCTTGCCTGCCCTCATTACTATTGTGCAGAATGCATGACAGTTAGATGCAATCAAACTTGCCCAAGCGGGGTTGTGCGCGCCCTTCAAATAGGAATGCAAAACAAAATGGTCCGATGTGTGTTTCTCAATCACTAATTTAGGAAAAATACGTTCCATTCACAGATAGGAACTCGGGACAAAACAGTCCTAAATGACCAATTTGGGAACAGTGAGTTCCATTGCCAGATAGGAACTCGGAACAAAACAGTCCAAATTAACCAATTTGGGAACAGTGTGATCCATTTACAGATAGGAATTCGGAACAAAACAGTCGTAAATAACCAATCTAAGAATAGTCTGTTTCATTTACAGATAGGAACTCGGAACAAAACAGTCCTAAATGACCAATTTGGGAACAATGTGTTCCATTCACAGATAGGAACTCGGAACAAAACAGTCCGGATTGACCAATCTGAGAACAATATGTTCCATTTACAGTTGGGAGCTCGGAACAAAGTGTTCTTCTATTACACTAGACTGAAAATTTTTGTTCCTACCTTTCAAAAATTCTGGTCCTCTTATGATCAGTAGGAACACAAAAACGAGGAACAGTCGATACTAGAGGAACGTTCCTTTTGAAAAAGAGAAACAGCCAACGAAACTTAAAATCAGTGAAAAAACGAGGAAAAGACCAAAGAAAAACTTCAAAAAGCGTAGGTTAAGCGCCTAGGTGAAATGGAAAGAATCATTAAAATCTGGTGAAGTTTGTTCCGCTCAAAAGCAGCAAAACGCGCAATAATAAATTTTTGGGAAATGTATAGGAAGGAAGCGGAACGGCAGAAACAGTACTAAACAATTTTGGCGAGTCAGGGGTCAGAGAAAGGAGATGAAATAATACCGAACACTGCCATGCAGCAAAGCTAACGAGGGCTATAGGAAAGAAAAAAGGCGGAATACCGGACAACTCAGAAGTTTCCCAAGTTCAAAATTCGAGCATCAAGATGCTGTGCAGTCGAATAAGGAAAGGTTACGTTACATGATCAGGTGATCACAAGAGAAATGAAAGGTGTCTGTGTGTGTAGTGAAATTCCAAAACGGTAAACTTAGCGGAAAATATGTGGTTGATTCCTTGATCAGTCAAGAAGACTACTTCAGCTCAGTCTAATGCTAATGTGAATATTTGTATATTGTGATTACATTGAGATTTCCCCGTTTTGTCAGTTCACTTTACTCGATTTGGCGAAATGCTTGAGTAAATTTTCGAAGACTGGTCGCCGATAAAATGATCGCGAAGCTAAATGAAGCCGACAGCAAAAATGCACACCAGGGGCCGGTTCCTGAAAAGAGGAATAAATTATTCCAGGTATTACAGTTATTTCAGGGATAAATGTGCTTATCTAGTATAGGAATAACTATACCAGGAATAAAAATGGCTTCCCGGAAGCACTATCCTTGGAATTGCTATTACAGGGATAGGTTTGCTACTCTAGGAATAAATCTTTCAGCAAAGGGGATTCCCACCTGACAAACAGATTTGGCGGGAAATTGAGTGCAATGCGCGAGGGCTGCCTTGTGTTAAAGCACTGCGAAGGGAGTGAAGGACGAAATTTTTCTGTATCTGTGTAAACATGGGGCGCTTACCATTCGACCAAAAATTCCGGGGGCGAATTTCCATGGGCAAATGGTACAGTCTTTTTCCAGTGTGGAAGACAATAATTGTTCGCTTGGAATTTTTCAGTGCCTTCTGGTTTAAATCACAAATATAGAAGCGAACAGAACTCTGATAAGTGGACATCGTAACTTTAATAGACCACAACAGCAGGGACCTTACACAAACCACGACGCCAGCAAAAACGTCGCAAAACAAGGGGTTTAATGAGTCGTACAATGGTTCTGCACGAGTTATAAATCTTTGCACATTTCCCAGCCAACCTATGCAAAACAAACAAGTACACCACGGGGGCATTAATTTTATAAAACGCTTTCTTCACGAATTTAGCTGTAGCTAGTATTTATCGACATATAAGTATAAAGGTTCTAAAGTGTTTCCTTTATCGAATGCTTGTCGCCGTCATCCTTGCGTGAGATGACCAACTCGCGGCCAAAAGAACTAGCTAGCGCTGAGTAGAACATTGGGAATTTGCATAAATTCCGAAAAAGAGGACAACCTTGCGAGGTATACCGAAATTTTCTAAAATTTTTTCCTGGAAATTTTCGTTCTATTCGACTTTCATCCCGGAATTTCCGGGATTTTTGGTTGAATGGTTTGCTTTTCGGAAACTCAACAATTTCCGGATTTTCTTGAACTTTTCCCAGGAAATTTCCGTACCATTTGTTCCCGTTTCGAAAATTTCGAAATTTTTGGTCGAATGGGAAGCGTCCATGGACTCGGAGGAGCATACCGGAAACAGTGCAGAAAAAAAAAAAGGAAACCAAATTTTACTACCCGAATGTTGACAATAATTACAAAAAACGTGGACGTAAATTAAAGGCATCTTTCAAAGCAAGCTTACCAACAATGTGACTAATAAAATAAGGAGACTTCCAGATAAAAAGAACAGTGGTGCTCGTCATATGTTTTGGGGGTTAGAAAACCTCTTTGGGGACCTCAAAGGGTGTTCTGCCTCAAGGTCCACAGCAAGAGCTTTTACAGCCATCTTGTTTTCGCAGATTTATCCCTGGACTAGCGCGATTTATTACTACCTCGCAAGGTGTAATAAATTTATCTCAGATTTATTCCCTGAATAGCGCTACTTCTTCTTTCAGGAACAGAATTTATTCCGGGTATAAAGTTATCCCTGAAATAAGGCACATTTATCCCTGGAATAGAGTTATTCCTCCTTTCAGGAACCGGCCCCTGTAGTATTATCCATGCTCATAAATAATTATTGAACTTTAACAGTGCAAGCTTAAACGAATTTTATTTTATCATTCCTTTCTTCGGTCATTCTTCGTTAACAAGGGATTTGCATATTTTAAAAAATGTAGATTTCCTCGTTTTTAATTTTGTTGTTTTCCAATTAGGCCCTGTTTACAAGTAGGTAGGGTAACCCTAGTGCTAGGGTTACCCTAGCAAGAGGGTTACCCTGGCACTCGCACATTTCTTATTTTCAACGACGCATTTACAAGGCAGTTAGGGTTACCCTAGCGCTAGGGCAGCCCTAACTGACTGCCAGGGTTAGCCTGGCGCTAGGGTAACCCTAGCGCCTTGTAAATGCTCTGCTATGGACAACTTGCCTACCCGGAACAACTCTATTTTTGCTCCAAAAAGGAAAATATGATCACAATACCGACAAAATCAGCAAATTACGACCCAGAAAACATCAAGTTCTTTCACAATTTGTCATATTTTTCCTTTGGAAATATATTCTTTTCCAGTTTTGTTATCTCTTCGTGCTTTACTTGCAAGGTTACCGAAGCGTAACAAGCATAAAGTTGTCTCGGGCAGTAGGGTTACCCTACCTGTAAGTTTTGCTTGTAAACCCGGGCTATCTTTTAACCCTCTTGCTAGCTAGGGTTACCCTGGCAGTAGGGCTACCCCGTCTCGCTGTAAACAGGGCCCCAGTTCGGTTTGGTGAAATGCTCATAGTCAAATTGATTATGCATGTAAACCCTGTGTGCAAATAAAAGAAATAAATCTTACATGCATGTACAAAATTTAGTAGGTGAAAGCCCTCTGCTCTCCCCACTCTCTAGTCTCTCTCTCTGCTCTCTTTTTCAAACTAATTTTTCCATTAACTAATGTATTAGTTGACTGTTTTCTTTGTTGTGCTTCTTTCGCTAGTTGAAGAATGCTTCAGTCTCTTCCTGGCTGTTTCTTTTGGCCTCTCTGGTACCAATTCTCTATTCTCCTAAAATTTTATCTTGTCAAGGTAATAAAATGCACTCAGAGTGCTCAATCATCATTTTCATTTACTACATTATTTTCAGTCGCTTAGCATTATTTTCAGGAAAAAGCAAATATAGTTTTCTTCTTATTTTTTTTTTGCTTTGTTTCAGGACCATTTAGCAGGCCTCTAATTGGCCTGTGGGCATTACAGGAGAATAATTTTCAAGTAAAGAACTAGATTCCTATTACGGTAAGTATTTTTAATCCAATTATTATGATTGAGACATTTCGTTATTTTATTTTTGAAGGGGAAACACACAAGTTTGAGTTGGAAATACATGTTTTGGGTGCCCGACATCCATTTTCAGTTGCAAATAGTGAATGAACCGCTTCTCCGTGTGATAAAAAGGAAGCTTAAGAGATTGTATGAAAATACGATGATAGAAAAACAGTGGGTATTTTAGCATGGAAAATTGAGGTCGCATGTCATGCTTTATGATTTTACAGACATATACCATCTGTAAATGTAAATAGTGTACTAAAATTAGCCAATCAGAGCTTGCATTATATGTTGGCATAGAACACAAGCCATATAATAAATTTATGTATGTAAATGATATTTTTATGACAGCTTACTGGACAGGGTAAGAACTTCTCATTCTTAAATTGTAAATATATTAATTTTGTTGTCGTCAATCGGCCGGAAAAAACAAATCACACACGTTCGATGCGACAGATGATTTAATCATTGGTTTGAGTTCAGTAGGAGATCAGCTTGGTTACAAAATCACGCTACAAGCAATCAAAAATACATCATAATTAGGGCGAAAGTTACGGAATAAGTATGTTAAGTTTGAAAAGCGGAAAATCTCAACAACCACAAGATCACACTCACCAAGCTGCTCCACTCAGACGAAAACGCACATGGTCTGAGTGGAGGCCTGGCGCGCAATGTCACGTGACGGACAAAATGTTCAGTTTGGCGGGAACAAATTTGTCTCAGCCTTGTCAAAGTGTCTCAGCTGGAACCTTGATATTTCCAAGCTGGCTAAAGTATGTTACTTGTTTCCACCATACCCAACACCAAAGGTCACCAAATCCTATAGTCTGTAACTAATAACTAACATGTGTCTATCTCTTTTCGTTTGCTGTGTACTACATGTATATTCTGTTATTATTCAACTAATTGCCGGAAGAGGTTTGTAGTTGGCTTGTAGTTTTTTCCCCTACTTTTCTTGTTACGCCGTTTTTTCTTTCTCGCTAGTTTTTTACTTTCAGTCGTCTGTTTCATTTTGCACCACGTGTTCTTTTCGTTTTCTCTCGTTAGCTCTCGTTTGTCGCCTATTAGCGTCCCGTTTCCTGTTTATTCTATCGTAGCATGTCAGTTCGCCCGCCAATTCTATTCCTATTTATATCTCGTCGTGTATTCTGCTTAAATTTGGTACTTTGTTGTCCGTTCGACCGTTTACAACTGTTCGCCGTGCGTGCTTCCGTTATTAGTGTTAGCCGTGTGTTCGGCTGTTACAAGTGTTTGGCCGTGTGTTCGGCTGCTACAAATGTTTCGCCCTGTGTTCGGCTGTTACAAGTCTTGGGCGTGTGTTGGGCTGTTAGAAGTGTTTGGCCGTGTGTTCGGCTGTTTCCCAGTGGTTGAGCCGTGTGTTCGGCTGTTACAAGTCTTTGGCCGTGTGTTCGGCTGTTACGAGCGTTGGCCGTGCGTTCGGTTTCCGTTTTGTTATTTTCTTCATGTTTTTATTTGTACGCTTTTCTACCTGTTATTGTTCGGCTCTCTTTATGTATTCGCTTCTCTTTTGCATTCTCTGCGTGCTTATTGTGCTTTTGTTTTCGTCGTCATTTTTGTTTTCTTTTGTTTCCCTCGTACTCTCGTGGTTTGTTTTTGCCTCGGC
>JAEMPF020013330.1:15578-20578 GCA_022496165.2 Catalaphyllia jardinei | reverse complement strand
TGCTCCCTGCGACCAAGCTATTTTCTAACGAAGCATACCGGGCTATTTCCTGCTGCTCCAAAGCGTCCACGTCCCAGGTCCGTATCACCAAGGATCTCCGCAAAGAGTTGTTACATTGGAGATTCTTAGATTCTTGGAAGATTTCCTTCCCTGGAGGGACGAGCGTCCCTTTCGACTTACGCTATTTTCAGATGCTTCCTTTTCTGGCTGGGGTGCTAGTCTCAAACTCCCAGGGGAAACGCCCTTAGAGGCTCGTGGGTACTGGGACGAGACCATTCGCGGATACCATATTACTGCCAAGGAAACCTAGGCCCTTTTTAACGCTGTTCAGTGCCTTCTTGCCCAGTCCTTCAACGCCAGAGTCGACGTCTTCGTGGACAACAAAGATCTTCTGGATAGCTGGGAAAAACAAATTTCCAAATCCCCGATCATCTCAGATACCCTCAAGGATTTATTTCTTTTCACCATGGCTCACAACCTTTCCTTATCCTTACATTACGTTCCATCTCATCTTAATCCGGCAGATGAACCCTCGCGAGTTTTGTCCGACCTCGATTGCTCGCTCAGTCAAGATAAGTGGAAACCGATAGACACCACGTTAGGTCCTCACACCATCGATTTGATGGCCTTTCCATCTAACGTGTGCTACAATCGGTCTGGGAATCCCCTCCCTTTCTTTTCTTCGTCCCCGTGTCCACAATCAGCCGGTACTAATGTGTTTGCTTAAAACATCGCATGACAGGAAAACGCGTACGTGTTTCCTCCTTTTTTGCTCATTGGCCCGCTCTCCAGGTTTTTACAGTCTCAGTCCTGTACTTTCACCATTATAGTACCTCCTGACATTTCTCCTAGGAAGTGCTTGTGGCCCCTGGTTTTTCATCGAGCATCATGTGCGTACAAGCTAGCCTCAAAGGGCAATAATAACGTTCTTTTATTCCCGACAAAATCAGGTTCTTCGCCTTGGGCGTCACGCCCTCTCCAATGGGATCTTTGGGCATTCCGAATTCATGGTTCATGAACTATGTTAACTTCGTTTTTCTCGTTTTCGCGGTTTCAGCCACTTCCGGAAGTACCTCGCATATGGAAACCAGCAGTACAGTGCCCGGATTGCTCATATCCTAATGATACCGGATTGCGCTTTTGCCAAGCCTGTGGGTATAAGCGCAAGTCGTTAGTGCCTGATGATATTCCCTATCTAGTGTCCCTTGATCTCCCCTCTTTGGACCACCGTTTAGAGACTTTACAAGCTGTTAACGATCACAAACTGTACCAGGTACAAAAGTCCAAGCTTCGAAAAGAGTTCGAGAGTTTCCTTTCTTCCTTACCGCACCCCAAAACGTTATTGGCAGCCTCTCCTCGTGACGTCACTCGTTTCTTAGTTTGGAAAGACAGCAAGGGGAAGACCAAAGTCCACGTTCTAACCTGTACTTTGTTTGGTTCCAAGAAGGCCGAAGTTTGTCCATGTCCATCTACCCTTGCGGCAGGGACAGTTGCAAATCTTATTGGAAAACTACGTTCGCGCTCCGTAGAGTCGGGACGAGGGGGTGAATATAACGACTTATTGGGCATTGGTAACCCTGCCTCTCATCACAGTGTTAAACAGTACCTCGTTTTAATTGATGTAGAACGGGCTCGTGCTAGAATTACCCCTAAACAGGCTGTCCCTGTGTTTTTCGATGAACTTTTACGCTTATGCTCCTTTTTGAAAGAAAACATTTTCGCGCCCCGAATATTACCTTTGCAGCGTTATATTTATGCTAGGGATCTAGCCTTTTTTTCTTTAGAATTTTTTGCTGGAGATAGAGCGTCAGATTAAGGCAGGATTTTCATCAAAGAAGTGTTAACTCTCTCTTTGGCAAGACCCTCAGGGGAAAAATTCCAACACATTCATGGTCAAAAAATGCTCCAACGCTACAGTTTGTCCAGTCTCCAATCTGCTTTTGTAAGTCCAACTGTGTGATCTCATGACCGTTGATCTCAGAGACGGTCATTTATTCAGAACTACCAACAAGACCGCAGTCTCAACTAGTCCGTTTATTGGTCCCGGGGTTGCTAATCGTCTCATTCAACACCTTAAGACCTTAGGCATCCACAATGGTGAATCCATGCACAGCTTTCGAAGCGGAAGGGTTCCATCACCCTATCTCTCTTGGTGTGTCATCAGAGGAAGTGGCAAGACATGGTGGTTGGAGGTCCCTTGACACTGCGGAATATTATACTCAAACTAAGAAAGTCATGAACATAACTAACACTGTGTCTGTTTTAGCAAGCAGTACGGCCGTTACCCCTTCGGGTGCTGTAGCCTCCGCTTCTTCCGTAGCACAAGTTTTTCGCGCAAAAAACGAACTGCGCGATTTTTCTCTAGCTTTCCCTTAGATTTATTCTCTGTTTCAGACACACTAGGTCTTAGGGTGTCTGAGTTTTGGGGATAACTACTCCCTTAAGTTTGTTGTTTGCGTTATATAGCATGTATTTACTAGTCTGGAATTAAATCTGTACAGTGGCAAAATTATTTCTCCCATAACTTAATCACATTCGGGCAATGAGTGGCTATTGTCCCAGTGAAGATGTGGAGCTATCTTCACTGGGGCGTTTGGCACGAATCTGGCCTGGTTTCAATGTGATTATGGTTTAAGCGCTATCGCACGCTGGTATCATTTATTCTAACTCCCCAGGGCATTAAATCTACTATTTATATGGCCTGGCTCAGGTTATTTCGGTCTCATTTCGCCGTTTATTACCGCGGTCCAACGTTGTGTTGGTTTTACCTGCCCTCCTCCCCTTCGGCGACGAATTTCTTTCCCACAATCGTACCGCTCATTGCCTGGCAAAATTGTTTCTCCCATAACTTAATCACATTCGGGCAACGGATGGCTATTGTCCCAGTGAAGATGTGGAGCTATCTGTCATCCGTAGGTAACAGATATCCGGCGGTTTAACCCACCCATTAATTTTTGAGTGATTTTATTGGCTACTTTACGTCACGTGGTGTAAATCTCCGGACAGTTATCACGCAATAACCCCCGCCCGATTCGATATTTGTCCTCCGATTGTTTCCGTCGAGGAGAAACATAGTCAGCACAAGAATTTCAACCTTTCTTTTCTCTTATTTAATATGCAAGGAAACCAAACTGGTGGTATTTTGTCTAGCGATGGTGACATTAAAAAGCTAATGACAAGTGCTGTTCCGGAAAGTACAAAAAAGTCACCAAAATACGCTGGCAATGTCTTTCAGGTGGAGAAAGTCACGAGTAGACTTTTAATATTTAGTCCTATGTAAATTTAAACCGATTCACAATACACTGTGATAACTAACTATAAAATAAACCAACTGTTCACGTCCGATTGTAGCGTGGAGGAAGGAGAGAAAAATTCCAGTCGGACTTGAAATCATGGAGTCAGCATAATTGTCAACCATGTTGAAATTTCAATATAAATAACTTAACAGGTGTCTTGTTACAAATTCCTTTCTAAACAAGATTGGTATTATTCCATCTCCGGCGTGTTCTTTTTGTGGTGAATTGAACGAATCCTTGGAGCACATTTTTATTTGCTGTCGTTATACTAAGGATTTCTGGGCAGAGGTTATAAAATGGTTTGATAATCAAGGAGTAAAGATAGAACACCTTTCTGACAAAGATATTATGTTTGGTATTCTGAGGTGCGAAGACGAGTTATTTATCAACCATATTTTAATGGTTGCTAAACAATATTTATATTTTTGTCGACAGAACAAATCTCTTCCTTCAATTAAAGTATTAAACTCCAAAATTAAATTGATTTACCAACTTGAGACAATGATAGCAAAATCAAATAATAAACTAAAAGCTCATAATATGAAATGGGGCAAGTACAAAAACAATTAGACTGGTAAAGAATCTCGTGTTGTTGCTGCGCTGTACTAACTAGTATTATATTTAGAAGCAGAAGAGAGTTAAGAGGAACTGTGAGTTGCGTGTGTAAATATGTGATGTACCGTGTCTGTTTTGTCTATGTGAATTATGGGTATTTATGAAAAATTGTATGTAACTTTGAATCAATAAAAATTAATAAAATACAAAAAAAAAAAAAAAAACCATGTTGAAATCTTTTTTTACGAAGAAGCCAGATAAGTCAGTGGAAGGAAAACCATACAGTCGCAACACTGTGAAAGCCAATTCGTTCAGGGCTGGACAGAATTTTTTCTGGTTCCCTTCAAAGAAAGCCGTTTCCATTATTCGGGATAAGTATTCAAGCCGGCAAACGAAGCTTTAGATCCATCACTGAAAGATCTCGCGCGACTGAGATTGATTTCTTTCACAAAGCACAAGCGTCCAATTTCCAGCAAAGACCTTGAAATCCTCCATGCAGCAAATCAACTGAGTCTGAATACTCCAGAAAGTTTGTCAAATTTGGCATGTTTTGACACCATTCTCTACTTCGGAAAGAGAGGCCGTGAAAACCAACGCGAGATGAAACCCGGTGACCTTTAGCTCAAACCAACAACAAGATGGCTGAAGTACTTTATCTCAAGCGAGAGAGCGACGAAAAATCAGTCCACCTTCAAGTGCTACAGATTTTACACATTCTGTGTTTTGCAGATGAATTGAATTCTGTTGCTGAAACACATTTCTTTCTAGTCAAGTTTTTGAACAGTTCGTCGGAATATATGAACCAAACGCGCCAGGTTTTCGAGTTTTTGATCTAAGGGGCGTTACGAGAATTAATTTCACATGACAGCTTGTCAAATTTGGTCCAATCACAGTGGAAATAAAGTTAGTTAAACCAATCAAATTTACTTTGCCCCCTCACGTCAACCACGCGCATTCGCCATCAGATCACAACTGGCTTTTTTACCATGTTTACGAGCGGTTTATTGCGAAATGAAAATTAATGGGAGGGTTATAAAATAAATAAACCCCTTTCTGGCTTGCTTGTATGTCGGCTGATAATGTCCTTGGCTGAGAGATTGTCCTCAAAATTTCACATTTGCCCTCGAAGCTTCGCTTCTCGGCCAAATG
>JAEMPF020013330.1:0-15478 GCA_022496165.2 Catalaphyllia jardinei | reverse complement strand
GTTATCAATTTGTTGAATAATAAAACAATTATCCTGCTCAATCTCGCGAAATGGCGTCTGATTTTAGGTTACGGCCTCGTCGGCTAAGTATCAGACGATATTCCGCGCGATTTCGCAGGATAATTGCTAATTATCCTGCCTTAACTGCTGGAAACAATTTTGACAGAGCTGCTTCAACGGTTTCACTTAAATTCATTTCTAGTAACAGCCCTACATGTAGCAGTGTTATTGAGTATGAACTTTATGGAGTGTTTTAAATGTTTATTTTTTATGATTACAGAAGACAACAAAATATACATATGTACAGTGGAACCTCGATTTAACAAAGTCGCTGGGGACTGGTTAAATTTGTTCGTTAAATGGAGGGTTCGTTATATCGAAAACCTCGATATAACGAATTTGAGGGGAAACGACCAAAATATTCGTTATATGGAGGTCATAGTTAATGATTGACTTATAACATACTGCCACGCAATTCAATGCAACTTTTGTCACCCAGAAGTACCGCGTTTTCAGGTGGAATTCATTAAAAACAGTGGCTTTCAGTGTCAATTGTTTTCACTTTTGAGCAGATGTGCAGTTTTTGTTTACTGTACAATAGAACGACACTTTGAGAGTAGCGATTTAAAAATGTGGCCGCCGACATGGTTATGCAGATAATAATACACATGAGAAAATTACTCGATTCTGATTGGCTGAGAGCAGTGCAGGGCAAGTGTAACACCAGTGCAAAAAGTGTAACACCAGTGCAAATTACATATCGTAATTCTGGATTATGATTGGCAGAAAGACAATGTGAAATTTTATAGGCCAATAATATCATGTAAAGCAATGACAAAAATTTTCTATGGAAACTTTGAAAAAAGGTTTCCCATATGTGAGAAAAATGGCTTCAAGAGAGATCATCTTTGGCACTTTTCCCGCACGAATTTTTTCATGTTTGTATTATATGGCTACAATAGTACGCGCACTCTGATTGGCGGCTGAGCAGGCATTCTTTTCTTGTAATGACCGGGCATTATGAAAATTTTTCTCGGCTCGACGGCTCTTTTGAGTTGTGAGTAAGAGCTGCGAGCGGGTGAGCGAGAACAACAAAAAGTATTGACAAAGTAGAACTGTATTTTCAAAACTAGCATGCAGATACTTTTTTAGCCGGTATGAGCGACAAAGAGAGCCATAGCGAGAGCGAGTTTTATTATCCAAAGGACGAAGAACAGGCCGAAACTGAGCAAAAACACATGAGCAAAGTTATTACTCACGAGGACGAAAATTTTGGTAACAGTCAAGAGAAATTACAAAAGTTTGTTGAAGAACAGAAAAGTGAAAACACAGTGAAAAAAACGTCAAGTGATATCAAGTGTTTTTACCGTTTTCTTGCCGAGATAAACAAGACAAATGTTCAGATTTTGGACTTACCATCGGAAGAACTTGACCACCTCCTGGGAAAATTTTTCAAAGACGTAAGGAAAATCAATGGCGAGAAATGTGAGCCAAGTACTTTGACGGGACTGCAGAGAAGTACCCAGAGGTTTCTCTCTGATTCCGGCTCCAAGATGAACATTCTGAAGGACGATGAATTTGCGTTTTCACGAAAAGTGCTGGAAGCCAAGCGTAAAAACCTCGTTGTGCAAGGCAAAGGCAACCGTCCCAATGCGACTCGCTCGCTGACTGAAGAAGAAGAAGAAGAAAAGCTTTTTCAGAGTGGCGCATTCGGTGCAGAAAATCCCGTAGCCCTTCAGAGGACCATGTGGTGGATTCTCTCCCTGCCGTAAATTGTGCTGGGGAGACGTTTCCTTGCAGACGGATCCAATTCAAGATGGCCGCGAATTGCTTGTTTGGCTGAATGAGCGAGGCACCAAAACACGTAAAGGCCAGGAAAATGGCCATAGCCGTCCTTTCTCATCAAAAGCATACGCCACAAACACACTCAGGTGTCCTGTCCATTTTTACAAGCTGTTCAGAAGCCACCGACCTGAAGAAATGAACAAGCCAGACGCTCCATTCTTCCTTGCTGTACGACACGGCGACCGCCGAGTAAATCCTCAAGTGTGGTACATGAAGGCGTCCCTTGGCAAAAATGAGATAGGTAAATTCTTGAAAACAGCCGCAGATGAAGCCAGTATCCAGAGACAAGGATCAAAAGTCGCAAACCACAGTGTCAGGAAGACCAGCATTGGCCGATTGCTAGATGCAAATACTCCAGAGAATTTTGTGGCTCAACTAAGCGGTCACAAAAATCTTCAAAGCCTCCAATCATACAAGTCAGCAAATGAGCACCATCAGCGACAGATGTCGCATATCTTGAGTGGTTCAAGTCAGTCCCAAAATGCCCAGCAGATAACTGCTCCTCCAGCCGGTAGTGATGTCCATTTAATGCCAAGTTCTCAGCAATCACACAGCCAACTGAGTCTCCAACACACGACGAATTCGCTCGCTGTAAATAATGCGAGCGTTCCAGCAGCTTCAAATGGTGTTTTTCCTGGAGCGAATATCAGAAGTATCTCTGAATGTCACTTTCAGATCTTTAATGGTCCAGTGAAACTGATTCAACAAGGGAAAAAGCGGCGTTACGTTATTGAGAGCGACGATGAAGATTAATCTTCATCGTAAGTGTCACTGAAATCACTGCAAGTTCTCCCACGTGTTCAAAACTCAATCACAAACTGGGCCCATTTTGCCCTTGCTTTTAAACTTTTTAAGGATCAAACACTTGTAAACACTGGTCAGTGCGTTATTTTGAAATTTAAGTGGTTAATTGACGTAATAAAGACAAAAATTGCCTCATTGTCGAAGAAACTGTGTCTTGTGGTTTCAATCGCATCGCCAGGTTCATTTCGGTTCAGTGAACACGACCTCGAATGACCTCTTGCGCGCGAAAGCGGATCTGGAAAATTATTTCCCGTGTTTTTATTGTATTCTTTTTGAATAGCGCTAAAAAGGCCATAGGGAAATCTCACACCTCGGCCTTGAGGTATTGACCTCGCTATCGCTCGGTCAATACATAAGGCCTCGGTCTGAGATTTCCCTGTAATGACCTCACTCTCGGTTAATAGGTGGTATGTAATTATACTGTTTTTCTCATGCAATTTGGAATTAATTTGCACTTGTGAGTTTTTCAAAAAGCGGCTTGTGCAATTTCAGCTTTTTGAAAAACTCACAAGTGCAAATTAATTCCAAATTGCACTCGAAACCATATGATTACCTATACAAACAGAGAAACAGGCTTTAGTGTTGTTATGTTGCACTACCCGACATTTCCGGATTTTCTGCTTTAATAACTGTACCTTTGCCAGCGCATTTACAGTCCGAACGTAACTGATATCAGTGATCCCTGCTGAAAATCTTTTCAGGATCTTTAAAGATCTTTAAAGATCTTAAAGATATTTGAGGATCCTTATGAAGATCTTAATAAGGATCCTCAAAATTTCTTGCCAAGATACTTAAGGATCCTGAAAGATCCTTGAGGATCCTCAATTTTCTTGCCAAGATCTTTGAGGATCGTCAAAGATCTTTAAGGATAATTTGCAGATCTTACCAAGATCTTTAAGGATCCTTTGCGGATCTTACCAAGATCTTTGAGGATCTTCAATGTTCTTACCAAAGATCTTTAAGGGTCCTTTGTGTATCTTGCCAAGATCTTTGAGGATCTTCAAGGATCCAAATTTTTCTGCCAAGATCTTTGAAGATCTTCAAAGATCTTCAGTGATCCTTGCAGGTCTTACCAAGATATCTGAGGATTTTCAAGGATCCTCAATTTTCTTGCCAAGATCTTTGAGGATCTTCAAAGATCTTCAGTGATCCTTTGCAGATCTTACCAAGATCTGCAAGGATCCTTTGAGGATCTTCGATGGATCTTGAATGAACCTTTACCAATTTACTTGGTACTTCCCAAAATTCCAAAAATGTTGTCACTGAAACTTCTGGGGATTGTGAATTTGTTACTTTCCAGAATAAGCTTACTACTAAGAGTGTACATGAAGAATGTAAATGCTAGTTATTATGGGAAAAAAACACCAGCTTACCAATTAAACAGAGGATGGTTTTATTAAAAAAATCACTGAAACTCAGTATTTAGTTAAGCTACAAAACATTATTTGTATATGAAGTCAGCACTTGCTGGATGTCTACAGTGCTTTGTCATAACAGTAAGTAATTCTTATCAATAAATAATTATATACGTCATAAAACATTAAATCTGTATTGCTAATAACATTCAGCAGATGGACATTTTACTTCTACTGTGATGGACCCAATTTTGACAATGTGACAACAACACAAAAGCTGGGTACTATAATCACAGTCCTAGATGTCGACTTACAAGAAACTGTCTAATCCCTGTCTTAAAACGTCAGTACAAGAAAATAAAATTAAAAAAATGCCACCACACTGTTATGAAACTTTTAAGTTTAAAGGCAGATTTAACAGTACAACAGGCATTTGACAAAGAAAGTTGTTCTGTGCAAAACCAACCTACCGATTGCTTACGACTGTTGACAAGTCTCATAAAATGTAGGAACTTAAAACTCTTACAAACAAAAGTACACAATGTACATAGTTTGCACTTAGGCTAAGCAATTGCAACAAATTGCAGCAGATGTTCTAACAATAATTGTAAGTTAAAATCCTTGTCTAAATACAGCCAGCCTTGTCTCTACAACTTTGACATGTTTATAGCTGTTCAGAAACTAACAATATTATTTCCTTTATAACGACTCACAAAGTGGGAAAGTTGTATGAATTCTTGACTAGAATTTAAAAGATGTAACAACACTGTGCAGACACAACAGCAGGCAATGTTGTGCCCAAGCGAAAAAAAAAAAATGGTCAGTGTAAAAACTGCAAATACAGACACCAAAAGAAAAAATACCATGTAGTATGAAAATTTTGAGGGAGTCATATTTTGCAGATTAGCTATTTCTTGTGTTTTGTGCTAAGAAAGTTTTACAGTTCATGGTGACTGAAAATTTCTGCTGCAAATTAATTTTCACAATTTTCTGTTTAAGCAGCAAAACAGTAACAAGGATCGAGGGATAATGCATGAAATCTGCAAAAATTATAACATGCAAAAGTTTCATGCTTCTGAAACTGGTGATTGCTTTTTCCTTATGTCATTGCACTTTTGGTTAATGGCTGGCCTGATGTCGTCCCAATGCTTGTTCAGGATCTTTTCCGAATATCTCTTGGCAATACATTCTTGGGGAAAAAAAAGGGAACTGAAAATGAAGACAAAGCAAGGGATCATTATGTCATGATTAAATCCAAGCAACATGAGGTTTTTGCATGCAGACACTCGGGTTTTCTTATTGATGAGAGTAGGTCATATATTGGTGCATCTGCTAATGGCATAGCAGCATGTAATTGCTGCAAGCCAAGAGTTCTAGAAATTAAGTGTCCTTACAAATACAAGGATGTTGATCCCATGGAGGCAGCAATGATTGAATCTAAGTTCTGCTTAGACAAAGATTAAAATATTAAGACAACTCATCAATACTACACCCAGTTGCAGCTCGAAATACATGTTAACCGCCTGTTCAGTGTTGAAGTTGGTGACTTGTGTGTGTACACAAACAAGTGCATCCCTATTGTGGAAGACATCAAGTATGGACAAGTATAGAAAAACTCCTAGGAAAACGTGAATCTTTTTTCCATAGCTATCTCAGCGTGAGTATCGCTATTGGTCAGTTCGCCTACGTCCTAAACTCTGTACTACTACTTGATGTGTGATGCTGGAGTCAGTTGATTTGATTTGTACTTGGTCTGGTGAATTCAAACAACAATTGTCGAAAACATAGTGAATCCCAAAACATACTGAAACCAAAAGGCGTTTCCTAGACATTTTGAAACATTATATTATCAAGTTAAAACTATCGAACTTCCCATTTTGGTTAAACTAAGTTTCCCACAAGAGCCCGAAGTATTTAAAAATCGTAATTCTACGCATCTTACTCATGCTTACCTTTGCTTACGTGTATACACGATTAGGTCTGGAGCCGACCAGCTCTTGCAGTGCATTTTCATGGAAGAAGTCTCAACAACATCTCAATTAATAAGCCAAACTTGTACTCTGGTGTAGTATATCAAGAGGTTCATTTGCTGAAAGGTGACAGTTTGCTATTTAAACACGAGAAATTATTGCGTCCCGGTTTGCATCCGTGACAAGTGGAGAAATCATCTAAATTATGTTTTTGTGGTTTACATTATCTCACTGTCTAACACAACTATTCAACTCAGTGTCGGTGGCTAGCGGTGGACATTTACCTCGCCGCTTCACGGCTCGGTAAATATCAAGCACTAGCCACCTCAACTTCGGTGAATAGTTGTTAAGCAGAGAGAAGAAATGCCAAATTTCGACGTGACGTTTTACGGGTAGTTTAATTAGATACAAAATCAGTCACTGTTGCATAAGAATATATTTATTCGTTGCTTCCATATAAAATGAAGTTTACAGATGCAATTTAACTACTACTTTGCCGCTGTCCTTGCCCCTGCTTCTGCTGGATGATTATGAGCGCTTTCACTGGACTGGAAGTTGCCGTCCCGCTGTATCACCGTAGCTTTGCACGCATTTCCTCTTGGACGGACCACACGCTGCCAATAGGTTGCGTAAGACCGTTTGGATCTGATGTTACAGCTGTAACCCAGGCTGTCCAGTAGTTTGGTTTTGCGACGCTTGCTTCCCTCTTCCACTAGCTAAAACGTTAAGTGATGATTGTTTGGATTCTCCAATGCGACATCTCCCAGGACTGGCTCTTCGATCGAAGATTCAACAATAGCACTTGGCTCTGGAAAAGGGAAAAAATAAAAACTATATCTATTTACAAGACAAACATGGCGCTTGTCATATGTTCTCAGACTATCTTCATAATCAGAAAGAAGAAGAAGGAAGATAAATATCTATGTTTTAATCTAGTTAAGTTTGCAGATTCTGTGGAAGCATGAAATAACAATCAGGGCCGGGTTGTTCGAAAGCAGGTTAACATTAACCCAGGGTTAAACGTTATCTGAAGCATTATTTTTTTCCTGTTTAAAAATGTTTTTCACCTTCAACGTTTTGTGTAGTTTGAGATAACTACAGCTCGAAACTGAAGGGCAAACAATATAAACGTAAACGTGTGAACTGTTACCTGAAGTTGACCCGTTAAACTTTAAACATAATAACATACAATTTGATGTTTACAAGGCTAAGTGTAAACACTTCTATAAACTGTTAATAACAGCTAAGGCTAAATTGCCTAATATGTCTAAGAAACTAATCTCGGATTTTGGCAACTCAAATTCTTTGGAGGAAATGTACTCACTTCCAAAAACTGTTGCAAGTGAAACGTATATTTGGTCTTTCCAATACAGAGTGCTTAATTATATATTGTACACAAGTGCAAAACTTTTCAAAATAGGTTTGTCGTTGAATGATAAATGCACCTTCTGTGACTCTTCAAAATAAGAGTTGTATCACCTCTTTTTCGAATGCTCCCATACGCAAATCTTTTGGAAAGCGTTCTCTTCTTGGTGGTTTGAACTTGTTAAGGAAAACATAGCTATGACATTAAAAGATATTATACTTGGGCTTCTAAATAGGACTCATCTTATAAACAATCTTATAATTCTCGGAAAACTGTGTATTTGGGAATGTAGAAAAGCCAGTATCCATCCTGATTTTAATATTTTTGAAACCGAGAAATATATAGCAAATTTCAAGAAAAGATGGGAAGCAATTCTTGTTAAACTTTTGTAGAGATTAGTAATATTTAGTCCTATTCTCTTTATATCTATGTGCCTATTGTGTTTGTGTTTTTTTTGTGTGATAATTAGTGATAATTTATTAGCTGTTTTCAATCAGAATTTTGTAATTTACTTGTTTAAAAAAACACTTCTTATTTTTCAATGCTTAAGATGTTCATAAATTGTAATCAAAGTTAAACAATATCTACAGGCTGATTTAAGCATCATTTGTGTAACTCCATAAAAAATTGAAAAATAAAGAATGGTTGCTAAAAAAAACTGTCCTTCAAACTTCGTTCAGTGACCGTTGAAACGAGCGCCTTTCTCAGAACATTTCATCATGGGTTATAGCAAACTTGTCCCCAGGGTGTTATCAACATCCAAATCCAAGATGGCGGTTCATGTGGTCCACCGAAAACTCTGGTTATTTACTGAATTTAAAGGCCTGTACAGTGCCGCAAATGATCCCCGACCGCAAATGATCCCCAGAGCGCAAATGATCCCCTAATTGGACCGCAAATGATCCCGAACCGCAAATGATCCCCGCCGTAAAACGAGGAATGGCATGGAATTTATTCCTCGGGGCGAGGTTTCAATTCTTAACATGAACAGAAGCAGTCATGACTAACCATATTCTATATGGGCATACTGAATTCCCATGATAGAGAGTTCTTCAGATAATTAAAGTACAAGTTCTGCGGAATGACTGTAATCGGCTTTTGTCTATATATAGCCATAAAATTTCGTAACAATTTAACAGAAGTGAAAATTGCAAACGAATTAGTAACGTCAGTTCGTTTACTTAATATCCTGCATCTCAAGCTACTCAAATATTAAAGTGGTGTCTTATTTCCTGGCCTGCACTTTTGGTCACACCTTGGGTGCTACAGACTTTTCATGTGTGGTTTCGGTTTTGGTCAATCACACGAAGTGAAATACTTTTGTCATCGATGTTGAAAGTCAGTAGCAAGGAATTCTAACGGATATCGCTCATGGTTGTAGTGGTGTAACCTATCCGTATCTCATGAAACTTCAGTCTGAGAATCTTACACCAAAAAAGCTTGCAGCAGCTATTCTACTTCTAGCTTGTAATGATATGCAGCTTTTCGGTTTTTCGGACCTCTCCAACGGGAAATGAAGGTAATAAGTGTTAGATCGCTCAACATAGTATGTAAGTTGATCAATCAGTGCTCCTTATCAGACTCATTAGACGTTTTTTTTTTGAGTTTCTGGCTGCAAATTGCAGATGCGAACTGAAAACTAAACCGGCTTGTAGTGCTGGGAAGCAGAATTTCTAGCTCGTTGCAGAACTTAAAGGTCATGAACAAGTTGCGAACCGGCTGTTATTCTTGGTGGTAACACTTGCTTTTGTATTTGTTTCTCGTGCCTTTAGCGAGAAATCAGATTATTTATCATGGAAATTGCATCCAAACAAAATCTGCACAATATTTGTTGTCTAAGTTAAGATATTATTGTTGTAGATCGAGCTTGTTGAGAAATGGTATTGCTGTCTACGAGCTTTGGTTTTTTCTTGTAATTTTTCTGAATTGTCAAGCGAAAATAAGATGAATTTGCCAGGAGCATCTTCGTCAGAATATCTTTTCTTTTTGTTTATTTAATTCACCATAAATAATAAAAAAAATTCCGGGAAACCAAACTCCTTGCCATTCAGTTTTCCAGCGGGATCAATTGCGGTCGACATCGGGGATCATTTGCGGTCTGGGGATCATTTGCGGTCGGGGATCATTTGCGGCGCTGTACAGCACTGGTCACCCCGGCCCAAAACAGAGACAATGCATACTGAAGACTCAGTTGAATTGACACGCATTTTTCGGTTCTACAGTTACAAAGTAGTGTTCAGCGTTTGTTATTTATCCACAGGCCGCACAAACTCAACATCTGACTGATGATTCAATAGACAAACGCGTTTAATAGACTTTGTATGGAAAATTCCGTTTACTGATCCTCAATAAATATATTAAAATTAGGCATATTGATAAATAAACTTCCATACAACCTGGGAACAAATTGAGCCAATTTTTGACGGGTTTTTGGTTTTATTTCGTTTGTCCGATTTGTTGTTGTCCTTTTGTTTTCGATTTCCTTAGTGTTATTTCCCCTCTTGACTGATTCGTAAAAGAAAGCTTTCTGTTTATGTCTATAAAACACGTCACGACCCTGGGGTCAAAGGAATTAATCTGTCTGACAACGAACTTAAACTGTCACAATTTAGAGACGACACAAATCTTTTCTATGCCGATTTAATTTCAGTTGAAAAAGCTTTAAATTTAGTCAATGACTTAGGATATCTGGTCTAAGGCTAAACATGAAAAAAACAAATTTGGCTTGGCGATTTGGCTTGGAAAGTGGGCTAACAATAAACCCAATCCTCTGGACATGAAATGGTTGCACGCCTCTGTTAAATCCTCGGAGTATACTTCTCGTACGACAAGAAAGGCAATGATGATCTTAACTTAGCTTGAAACTAAGAAAGCTACAAACGAAACTGGATATGTGGAGTGCTAGAAGCCTCACTCTATTTGGTAGAGTTTTGATAACCAAAACTCGAGGTATGTCACCGATCATTTATTCCACTTGCTATTTCTCTATCTGACGGGAGAATAGATATTGGTAAAGGGGATTAAATAATAGTACATATAGAAAAAAAACCGACGGCTCACATCAACAAGAACTGAAGGACTACCATAATTATACTTAACAATTAGACTACGAGCCCGATTTTTTTTTACGAGCAGATAGTCAACGGTAGAAATTTACCGTAGTCGCATTGCATAAAAAGAAAAAATGTCAAGTTGAAAAGAACTGTTTTATTATGTTACATCTGCTTCAAACGTGATGCTCGATGTGCACTGATGCGTAACTGTTTTCTACCAGCAGATAGAAAACGGTAATATGGCCAATCAAATTTACGGATTCACAATAGGCTACGGTAAATTTATACTAATAAGAAATAGGATTCAAACCAAACTAAACGTTCAGTATCTATAAACCACATACTTAAATTAGCATAAAAATTGACCTGAGGAAAAATTTTCTAAAACACAACAACGAAGCTTTCTGTTTAAATTAACAGCTACTCTAAATACTTAGTATATTTACACCACTCTGCTAAAATTCAGCAAAAAATTAGCACACAGCTGCGTTTATATAGGAAAGCCGCTGAATCCTTGATGGTATTACACTCAGCCTTCCCGTTCTGAGATGCACTGACCGTGTTGGCCACTTAATTTTTTAAAGCAAGGTATTAAATAGCTATTTAACACTTTCTTGTGGGATTCCATGGAATATCCCATTTGTCAGTTGTATTTTCCTGGTATCCACGCTCGTTTAATTTGGGCTTGTGTATACCGACAAATTGTCTCGTAGGATATTCCATGGTATAGCAGTCGGGCCACAACCAGAACTGGATATATAGTGACGTCATCGAATTTCACAAAATGGCGCCCACACTTAGGGACGCGATACGTGGGAATATTTCAGCTCTTTTCTCGGCCTTGAAGTGCTCTTTTCCCTCAGTACTTTGGGAGCCTTACCTTTGAATAATAAAGAAAGCACTGAGTGTGGAAAAAATGGCGACTGTCAAGGATTTCACGCGGTTTTATACGTGAAACCGTTGAAATTGGGTGTGTTTCAGTGCAAGAATCTTCCTTACAAGGCAGCAAAAATTCAAAGAAAAAAGAGTCTTTCTAAAAATTACTGCGAAATCTGCATAAAATATTTCCTTCAATTAGAATTCCACCATACTGTATGGTTGATAAAAGTAAATTCGATTTGGTGATATCGTGGTCAGTAGAATCTACAGGACAATTTAATCTTTGGTAGAAAGGCATTAGTTTAAAAGGCGGCGGCGGCGGCGATCATCATCATCTTTCATGCTAATGTTTTAATTCATTTCCCCATTTCCTTTAGGGTATGACATGGAAGAATGGCAGAAGGTGTAAAGGAAGATAAACCTATGATTTGGGAATTGATAGCCTGTTCCAGGCTCTCGGTCAGCAAGGACGATCGAAAAAGCGCACGGGCGACTACCAGACCCCACTCGTCGTCTGCCCGCTTTTTCAATCCTCCACTGACAGAGAGCCTGGAACAGGCTAGGAATTGAATGCATATTGTTTTCATTTCTATGTTAACCCATCGTCTACATTTTTTAAAACTTAAGTTTGAAGTGTATCTTTAATACAGCCGTAAAAAAAGCATATTAATGTTGATCTTGTGACTTGAATATTAGATGACTGTCCTTCAGTTGTTGAATTATTATTATGTTTTTGAGACCAGACCCAAAGTAAATATGGACTGGCTTCATCAATTATTTACAATACCATTTTGATTAAACCTTTTTCTTTTAACAATTTTGGTAGTTCTTTCAGTGTTCCATTGTTTATTTGAGGTTCCTTTGCAAACAGTACTATGCATTCTGGTTATTACCACATAATCATATCATACAACTCTACAGACATGCATCTCCATCACCCATCATAGAAGGAGTAGTGAATGGTGACATCAAAGACTGGCCGAGACGAGTCAGAAAAAATCTCACATCAGTAGATAACAGCACACAAAAATAATCAATTTTCCAGGAACAATCCTTTAGTGGTACCTGATTTTTGAAACAGATAAATATTCCAAGGCCTACGATTTCCAGAGGACCATTCACCACTCCTACCATTCACCACAATTTGCCCAGTAAGAATACATATGTCCCAAATTACACGTTTCTTCCATTTTGCAATCGTTTTTGTATTTAGAATATAGAAGGAATAGGAATGGGCCTGTCAAAGACGACAGAAAAAAACAACATCTCAAATGAAGGTTCACTTCAAATTAATTTCAATTAGACAGGGACAATTATTGAATAAAAACAGGAAATGCTTATTTGCGAAAGCAAGATGGAATTATTTAAGGATACCATCCAAACGTTCCTATATTTTATATGGCATTGTAGCATACTATATTATCAGGCAGACACAAGGTGCCAGCGCGCTTAACTTTTCATATGTTCATGCCGAAACGGTATTATTATAGCGAACTGTTAACCATCAAACTATATCGGCATAAAAACTTTGCAATGAACAAAAGGCAAAAGCTCGTGGTCGTTGCACGCATCGACCTAGGGAGTGCGACGTTTACTAGTTAGCTGTGTTTGTGTCCAAGAGGTTTCTTTCGACAGGTCTAAACTATCCCGTAAGAGCCTAGATCCGGATCATCGGTTCTTGTTGGGTCGAAGTTGTTTCGTAGGGGTTAATACTGAGTCGTAAAATAAAGTTCAAGTTTAATGTGCCAATCCAGGCCAAAATATCTTCCCTCACAACAAAGAAAGACCAGTCCTAGAATTCCAAATACTCATCCACTTTCGAAGGATCGCTTCTCAAATCATTATGCTTCTTTTTGGATGTTTTCCTCTTAATTTGCTTCGGTATCGTAACTTGTACATATTTAAGCTTGGCGAAAAGTCCACACGTTCCACTGCACTGGTGACACGCGTACCTCCTTGTACACAACGCTTCGTGAATCAACAGTGTCTTGATAACTGTGCATCGAATCCTTGGGCAGATAAATTGTCTCGATTAATCCGTCCCAGGGTTGATTTTCATAGTAGTGCTTCGAGCATTCTGCGTCTCTCGCATGATCGAGAGAGTTATTTACCTCGGACTTAGTCCTTTCGCGGTCAAGCCAATGTTTTGGTTTAGCCTGTCAGCGAATGAAATGACAGGAAATTTTATATCCAGTTCTGGTTGTGGCCCGGACTGTATAACTTTCGAAAGCGTTGCATGAAGGTAATGAACTTATCATTAAGGAACTAAGAAGTTGAAGAATCCATAACCTATAACCGAGAAATTATCACTAAGATCAGTTCGTGTCCAATCCAAGGGCACGATGAACTGGTTACAAGGAATCGTTTACGATCGATACCAAATACCTTTTAAATAGTACTATAAGAAACTAGACCAAACAGTTTAGTACAGCCGACAGCCTTTCAGGGAAACGTTCAGACAAGATACTGGATTCTTTTTCGTGTACAAAAGTTAAGACGAAACAAGCAAGCAAGCTCAGTGAGCATTCCCATCTAAGTTCAATTTAATTCTATTTCTACAGAGAAAATTTTGGGCGAGTGTTAAAAAAAAAACGGTTTCCAACCAAATGTATATCTCATAAAAAAATCTAAATTCCAAAGCCATAATGTTTGATCAGTACACTACCCTTACGGAAATAACTGTTAGGATGTTCATTCAGCCAGTTAGTAATGTTTTCTACGCTATTATTATGAAAAGGACCGTCAGTTCTTCTACACGATCAAATCTTCAACGTTTGCGTACAACTGCTTGTCATACATTTCGATGTTGATCAACCTCTGTGAAGAAGAAAATGTGACAAGAGCAATCGATCATTTGATACGTTTGTTCATGTTATCATACAATACCTAATTTACGTGTATGGGAGATTGGTATCTGATTTTTTTTGTTTTTCCAAGCTCTAGTCAGTAACACCAGACGTTGTCGGGCAATAAGACCGACAATCAAATCAGTCACTTGGCTTGCAAGAGGGTCTTGGAACTTTTACCGTGCAAGTATCCAATAGGTCTACACGGTAATTGTAATTCTCATTTGTATCATGCATACTATTATCCGACTTGAAGACGTACTTCTCGGCAATTTTATTGTTTCTGCCGGAAATTACCTCGCATCCCCGATGCACTTTTTTATTTTGCAAAAACGAAAAGTTATCGGTGTAAAGAGCTTTTACCAGGTCTTACTATGAACTCTGATTAATCTTTTCCTTTGATTTCTTGAACGTGTTCTAATCCACTGTATACCGACGTGATTATCGTGGTTTTGGTAGGTTTTAGAGCTGTTTTCAAGTGAGTGTTGTAAAACCAAAACCAAACCCAAAGCAATTGTCTTCTTACTTTGGACACTCAACGGAAAACCAAGTATTGCAAAAGGCAGCCGCCTGGGCTGGTTAACTTTAACTCCTGACAAACAATTTTGGTGCTATTTTACAACTGAAATAGATTTTGACAATTGAAAATCATCCCCCACTAGCTTACCTTGTGTTGGTTTTCCATTTCTTTGAGTTCATTCCTCAATTCAGTAAATGTTGGTCTTCCATCTGGGTCTTCTTGCCAGCATTTCATCATTATTCCATATCTAAAATTGAATAAACTAGGAGGTCAAGATGTCACATCCGTTAGGAGGCGTGTTGGCCTAGTGATGATTTTTAGTGGTCTGTGTTCGAGCCGTGGCTGCCGTCATTGAGGCTTTTGCATTAGAGAAACTTTTACCGTGGACCGTGGGGAACAAGTGCCAGGTGTATAAATTTAAATGGATTAGCATCTCTTTTAGGAACTTGTAGAAGAGATGGAGAGGGAAGGGGTAAGTAGGAGAGGGAGAGGTGGTGACGGGCAAGTTTGGCTTCTTGGTGAACTAGATAATAGTATTCATTTAGCATTTCAAGTCATCTTGTCTACTTGCCGGGGGACCTAAGGACAAACCCCAATTAGCAATGAAATAGTTGAACACACGCAACTACTGCAAGTAGTTTCATCAATAATGTCGACAAGAAAGGACAGGAAACAGCTGGTTACAATTTGTCATCCACGTGTTGTGGTTTAGACATTCTGTGTTCTTGTTGTAGCCAGTTTATAATCTTTCTTCCATCCATCCGTGGATATGGTGAGCCACCTGCAAGAGAAAATTTTTTAGAAGACACCAAGATCTCGATTCCTTCCAAAATAAACACA
>JAEMPF020013329.1:0-37327 GCA_022496165.2 Catalaphyllia jardinei | reverse complement strand
GGACAGATCCGACATTGCATTCGACTGTAAGATAAACATGTCATCTTGGTCTACTTCCCCAAAACAGTTCTCATTACAAGCTTTGTGCCAGTTAGGCTGGGGAACATCAATTCCGACATAGCCTGTTTATATAAAGTCTGATGCTATCTTGGCTTACATCCCCATATCAGCTCTCACGCTTTGAGCCAGTTACACTGCCAATTAGGCTGGGGAATATCAACTCAGACATTACATCAAATTATAACAAACAGGCCATGTTGGCCTATATCCCCATATCAGCTCTCAAGGTTTGAGCCAGTTACACTGCCAGTTAGGCTGGGGATCAACAACTCCTACGTACGCACAATGTAAATAAATTACAATATAAACCTAAAGAACAAAAAAAAAAAGAAAACGAACAAAAACCTAGTTGAGCTGAGCAACCGCTAACATAGCAAATGCGGTTTGAGCGGAGGCCAGAAAAAACCTACCACAAAAAAAAGACCCCTGTGGGGAAAAACATGTCCAGGAAATCTGGGTAGGAACCAAGGCTCAAGCTCCAAATGATTTGAAGCCCATCCTACGAAGGCTTTACAAAAATGAAATTAGTACAGCAGATCCTACCGGACTGGATGCATAGTACCTGAAAAAGGAAGAACTAAACAAAGAAAAAGAAAATTAAACAAAATGAAACGAAAAGAACGGGGTTGGTTCTGAAGCCTAGATGACAACCCTGTGTTATAACCGGTCTTATATACCCCTACATTTCTACCCATGATTCCCCGGCCTGGAACCCAGGCACTTGTTGTATCTTGTGCCGACAAAATAGTTATTTCAGCTTTATTCGCTAGCTCACTCGTCAGAAATAGTAGTTTTTGATGCAACTTTCTATCTTGCAAATGTCCATAAAAACGGTTTATGATTCATGTAAAACGGCATAGCTGACGTCATAATGCATAGGAGAAAAGGGTAAAACAATAGGATATTATTGTTCGTTTTACGCCGAACAAGAAGCAATTACAGAGATAGGCTCAGTGTGGAGAGGGCAATTTCTTCAGTAACATCACATTGATTTCCAAGGAGGCCAATTAAAGTAAGTTTTAGCGATTATTACAGATTGATACCCGTATTGAAATTATTAAAAAGATATAACAAACTCTTCTTTCACTGTAACACTCTTGCAATCTTGTTAATCAACTTAAGGAAGCACTTTCTACACGCTACCTTTCCTCTAAACGTTACATATGTTCGGTAAGAACGCGTTTTTGGCACCTATTGTGGAACATTGTTTCATCCTACGAACAGCAACAAGAAGCAGAAGAAGTTACGAGGGAAACAGTTGCTCGCCAGTAAATGTGAGAACGGTAACCCATAAAAAGTTTGAGCTTTATCACCCAACATTTTCTTGCCATTCTGAAAAGGAGACCAAAGTAAAAATACCTCCAACATTTTCCAAAAACCCTAGAACAAGCAAAGAAGCCGCAAAGTTTACATGAAATCGTTCTTTCGGACGCCATCTTTGTTTTTAAGATTTTCTGCAGCGCGCGCTCAAAAAGAGCCTGAGTACTATAAAAGATTGCCTATGGACCTGTAATAAAATAAGGCAACAAGCGACCGCCATCAAAGGCCATCAAATTGACTACGACTGTGACTCCATCGACTCCATTCTTAGATCCGCCATTTTGGTTCTCCCGCTAACTCAAACTGAAATCGCAAGCGGGAAAATATCCGGATTCCAGAGAAAATCGTTTACACGACAAAACTCTAGGGATTCAAAAGTTTTCGGATTCATAGCTCCCACTTTAAATTCCGGATTTAGTATCTCGGGGGACGACCAAACCGGGGAGTTTTTATTTTGGGTTCGTCCACTTGTCGGTAAACGGCAAACATGCAACAATTTCCTTTAGGGTAAAAGCCAACCAGTCTGCCACGGTCTCTCAGGGAGAAGCTCTTAATATATTCCATACAAGATCTAACTCAGTTATAACAAGCAATTGTTTAATACCTTGCGCTGGAAACGTGTTAATAATAAAATTACACAGAGGGGTTTAGCGCCTATTTTGTAGGCGCTGACGAGAGCGAATGAAATGATTATTTTATTGGGGGTTTTCACAGACGTCACTAAATATCAAACTAAAACAATATTGATTCTCCTGAGATTTTACTTTCATGATGTATCACAGCAGCTAAAAACTAGTGTTCATACAAAGTTTTGCTCAGAAGGGGTCCTTCGTTTTGTGATAGACTAGAATTGAATTTCTAAGCTTTCGCGCGACGTGGCATTTACATGACGGCCGAGAGAAAAGTCATGTTGCTTAAAAAAATCACTTAAATCGAGAAATTTGGCAAGCTGCCCAGATATTAGCAAAAGTATTATTTTAATGTTTTTGAGTTCCTCAAGAAATAAATTCACTTTTGTAGCAAAACTCAGTAACAGATGGTTCTATTGGTTTCCAGCCGCCATGTTTGAGCCCATCTGGATGGGCTCCAGCATGGGGTCCCCAATTTGGGTAAATTTCTTCGCATATCTTGCTTAAGAAAGTTACTGTGACCTATAGTTGGGGAGAGGCTTTGCATATCTTTCTTTTCCCACTAGTGGACTTATCTATTGAACGGTTTTGATTTTTATTTCCATCTATTTTAAATAGCGTGGTAATAAAAACCAGCAATAAAATTATTAAATTGATGTCCATAATTTTCGCTTTAGTAAAATATGTTCTATTTACAAGGCTAAGGTTAAGAAATAGTTAAAAATTAAAACATTGTTCAAACCAAACGTTTTCGGCTGTTTGCCATCATCAGGGTTAAAAATGATGACAGTCCGCATATGCATATATATCTTATGTAATTCCCGATGGGAAAAGTTTGGAAACATAAGAAATGACTTGTTTGTTCAG
Organism: Catalaphyllia jardinei; assembly: GCA_022496165.2. Taxonomy (NCBI): domain Eukaryota; kingdom Metazoa; phylum Cnidaria; class Anthozoa; order Scleractinia; family Caryophylliidae; genus Catalaphyllia; species Catalaphyllia jardinei. The sequence goes on along the minus strand of JAEMPF020013329.1, from coordinate 34,451 downwards.
GCTGAGGTGGAACTGTTGGATCATTAGCCCCTCGACGATCCTGCGCTTGTGGAATGTTTGTGCTGAGGAGAGAACACGCCAAGTGAAAGAATGTGATGGGTTTTCCCGCAGGTGTTTTGCAGGTTCAGAGTTGTGATTAGGATTTGAATGCTCCTTAATTCGTATTGCTAAAAGAAAGAAACGTTATCTGGCATACTATCAACAACCTTCTAAGCGACTCGTCAGAAGATGACAACATCATGCCGAATTTTCTCTTCGAAGAACGAAATAAAGTTTTCATCAAGCTCCCTTTTTGCGGTAAAAACGAAAAACTCAGTAAGATGTTTATTGCAAAACTCAACAGGTTCACTGGTTTCAATTTCATCTTTGTAATCCTGTGGCAAACCAGGCAAATCGAAACCCTCGTTAATAACAAGGACAAAAACACTCATAGATCTAAAGTTGTTTACAAAGGAGATTGTTCTTGTGGCGTTGATTACATCGGTGAGACTGTGAGAAACTCAGCAGTACGAATTACGGGGCATTCAAATCCTAATCACAACTCTGAACCTGCAAAACACCTGCGGGAAAACCCATCACATTCTTTCACTTGGCGTGTTCTCTCCTCAGCACAAACATTCCACAAGCGCAGGATCGTCGAGGGGCTAATGATCCAACAGTTCCGCCCCAGCTTGAACAAACAAGTCATTTCTTATGTTTCCAAACTTTTCCCATCGGGAATTACATAAGATATATATGCATGTGCGGACGGTCATCATTTTTAACCCTGATGATGGCAAACAGCCGAAAACGTTTGGTTTGAACAATGTTTTAATTTTTAACCAATTCTTAACCTTTAGCCTTGTAAATAGAACATATAAAATTCCTCAACTTCATTAAGTTTACTGAATCGACTGGATGATGTGAATCCAAACGAGGTGATAGCTCACTTTAAAGGAATAGGTTATCGTAACACAGCGGAACTAGCTGTACCGTGATTGGCCCAGCATGATTGCTCCAGTCACAAAATTGCTTATTAATGATTGCGTGCTGGGCAGCGGAAATGAATCTCCCTAGAAGGAGAACTTTGTTTTCGTTTTAAAACTGGAACTGAGACATGAAAGGACACCGAAAATGACTTCATAATAAGGACAGTATTGTTACATCGTTGCCTTTTTTAAATTAAATATCTAATCGGAGGAGTAAATGACAAATTACTTTTATTTGTTAAACGTTCATAAAAATGATAAGTTGTAGACTGAAAAACATTAAGCACGACCTCAGCGTAACTAACAATTAAATACTAAAAGTTTTGTTTTCGTAAAACAAAGATTGGCATTTTTCAAATAAGGGAAGTATTGGACAACAAGAACAACAAGAATTGGACAACAAGAATTGGACAATTTATTTTTACCATAAAGAAATGAAGGATAAAAGTGATACATTTCCATCTTTATAGTTTGAACGTCTTTGTAATTACCCAATATCAGTGAACAGAAGTCACTTCGAGGAAACTCCATCAATAAAAAAACCTTTACTAATTAATTCTTTTTTGTATTTAAATTTTGTTTTGTTATCCAGCCTTCGGAGAAGAGAAACGACGCTTTGATATTGAAAATATCGCTAGTGGTGACAACAGTATGGATATTGGTAGCAATATTACTACTAAGATAAAACAAAGTTATACTGAAACATCAGTTTCCCTAGAATGACATGTGAACTCTTGAAGTTCAAAACCTAACGATCGCGTTTTGGCTGTCGTCAATCGTAATTACAAGACAACCAACGAGCTTTGAAAAAAATAAATGGAGAAACGAACAAGTTGAATCAACGTCTGCCATTCAGAACCCACGGACATGATCTTTCGAACCTTTTGAACCTTTCTGTTTCCTGAGAGGTCTGATGAGATACTTAATTGCAAGGAAACAGGAAACTGTTGATTCACTGAGCAGTGTTCCTGTTAATGAAAGGTGCAGTAAGATGGCATAGTTCCTGGTAATGCTAGGAAAACAAACAAACAAACAAACAAAAAACTACAGAAACTACATTCAAATTTCTAGAATCTGAGTGTCGAGTTTCGAGTGACTTCTGTTCTTCGATAAATTATTGACATCCATGAATGATTAAACATACATCCCCTGACGTTTTCAATTTCAAAACCAAATTTTAGTCTTACACCTTAAATAAACTAATTGTACACCTCAGATTTAATAATTGCATCTGACAATGAGTTAACTAGTTAAGCAACTCGGCGGTTTCCAAACTCTTACCCTGACCTTTCTGTCCATCTATCGTTATTCAAGTTGCATAATGGCGTTGTGTTTTTATGGTTGCTCGATGAAAACGAGAGACGGGTTTTCTATTTTTTTTCGTTCTGCCAATGTTGCTTTAGTTGCTGTGCTGATTTGCATTATTAGCTTCGCCAAAGGAGGTAAGTTTAGCTATGAATCGACGAAGGGTTTTTCTTGGATTTGCCTGTAGATTTACAAAATGACTCCTATCAATAGGTCGAAGGTCAGTAGTTTCCATCTCAAGTAATTAAAATAAGCAAATCAACGCGAAATTGATTTTCTGATATCTTATTCATAGCTTTCCATATCGTGTGAAAGAATATTTTTGCGCAATCGCTTTCTCGCGACTGTATGAAAATTTAAAGCGGTATGGAGTCCTATCTTTCAGTGAAGCACATTCCACCTCCACCTTATGGTCGATAGTTAAGAGTTTGCTTCAAAACGTTTTGCTCAGCCAGATTGCTCAGCATTTATAAAGCCAATACTGTGTTGACATTTTTCTCTAAGCGTTACCCTAACATAACCCCGAAATTTTGCCAGTTAGAACTCAGCAAGATCGCGGAAATTACTCGCACAAGAAAAAATCCTGTCATAAAAGCCGAATAGTAGAACTGTTTGGGAAACTGAAACTAGTGGTTAGTCTGTAATGCGGTGCTGCGGTTCTAACTAGTCCAGCCATTGACATTCCTGATCTGGCAAGAGTTGTCAGAGTTTGGCTCAAATGTTTTAGAAAGAATGAATGATGCGAATGCAGCCATAACACTACTGGAAAAATGACCTGAAAAAATTCAGGCTTTGAACGGGATTCAAAGCCACGACCTTTGCGACCAACTGAGCTATCAAAGTCACCGCATGAGGGCGGTCGTGTCAGGTTTCGGCCTTTTATGTTTAGTGCACGTAATACTCGGCCTAAGTATATGAATTTCATGAATCATGTTATGGCTACATTCGCATCTTTCATTCCTTCATTATTTAATTGCTACTGTTCGAAATCTATTACTATGAAATGTTTTAGAGTTTGACGTAATCAACACTACCACAGTTTCGCGTCGTTCGAGTGGTCCCGCCAAGAAGTATCTCGACCTTACGTTTAGTGATATCAGTAAAATATCTATACGTTGTAAATGTAAATTACCCTTATGCAACTGAAAATGCAGCAATCGTTTTCTCTTAGACAACTGTCGGAAAATTGAATTCAGGGAAAACAGAGAAAATATGGTTCTTATCTCACACGTCATCGAAAGTAAGAGGGTACTTAAGGAAGAAAATTGTCAGATATATTGCTATCTGGAACCAAGCTGCGTGTCCTATAACTACGGCCCGGGAGAAGATGAGTTTTTTTTATGCGAACTTAATGACAAGAACCACTTGCAAGTCCCTTCTGATAAGCTGGAGGCAAGACATGGCTTTATATACAGACTTGTTACTCCGGTGAGTAAATTGAATCAGCGATCAGCGAGGTCAAGAGGAAATGGGGAGACAGAGAGGGAGGCTCCCGGTCCAGCCCTTGGGATATGTTATGTCCACTAAAGTTATTTTTAGACAAATGGAAGTTTTTGTTCTAGCGGAAGTCTGTCTTCCGAGACGTCCGCATGCAGGCCAACCTCGGTCTGATGTTTGAAAGAAAAGCAAAGATTCCTTGTAATGGCGGACGAAGTGTCACTAAGAACCTGAGAGCGAGACAAGACTACATGCAGACGTCTCGGAAAACAGACTTCTGCCAGAAAAACGAGACTTTCTCTGGGTTAAAAATAACTTTCGTGGACATGGCATATTCCGGCCAGCACCCTGAGCTTCCCTCTCTGTCCCGTCATTTTCTCTTGGCGAGGTCAATATATCACAAACGTGTTTTGTGTGGTTATTATTTATTATCTATTGTTAATAGTAAAAGTTGTATAATTATAGAAGTAATAGTAACAAGCCTGAATCTGAGCTCATGATAAAAACTCTAAACGATAGGCCAAGTTCGACATATCAATATTGACATGACTCCGAGGCTTTTGAGTCAAGATTGTACCATATCCTGTTTGAATCCTTTGTTATTAATAAGGGATGGGAACATCACTCCGGTCGGAGTGAGAGAACGAGGCGGAGAGACGAAGCATTGAAGTTTATTTGGCACAGCGAGGGGGGCAAGAATCAGGGTGCTTGGAAAAGAAAACAGTCCTGACGATGCAAAACAAAGGAAACTGGACGGCGGGCTGAGCCAAATAAGTACACGATAGATAACCCGCCACCCGAAGATGCGGGAGGGGTGGGAGGGACGCAAATTTCGTCCCCCCCTGTGGTAATTTGCAAAAAGTCGCTTTCTTGATTTCAAAGAAGGTTAACGATGCGGTCTTTATATAGATCGATAACGACTTTGGGCATTTTTACATTTGTTTACGTACTGGCTAACTAGTTCGTTTTATCGGTTTAATATGTGCATTTGACTGCACGTGATAAAGCTTACCCAGAGAAGTTTTGTTTAGAAAAGATGACCATGAGTATGTCATGTGCTGTACATATACACCATTTAAGAATTATTCTTATTCAAAAGGCCAATCACTGAGTTGATTTTAAAACGAAACCCCCATTTGAAGCCGAAACCATCTGTAAGTAAACTGACTTGTGAAAAAATGCCTGCCAAAGCTTTTGTTAAACAAATAGATTATGAGCTGGAGATTTCGCTCGCGTGATAGTTAACGAGAGCACAGCGAGAGCACAGCCTTGAGCCTACTCATTTTCTTGTTCTGGTTTTATTTTTGCCATTTATAAATTTGTTCACAACATAGCAAAGTATAAGGCAAGAAAGCCCAGGGAAGCAATTTAAGTCTTAATGTTAAGGGTTACCTTAAAGACACTCTAGACTGTGCAACAAAAGAAAAGATCTACAACAGGCTAGATAGTTAAGTGACAGTCTCTCTAAAAGCGGTCCACTGCATTTCGGGTCGGAAAAAAGTTTGCAGTCTGCAGTCTGCAGTCTGCAAATGTCAGGCACCATGCGAAAATAGCTTGTCTTCGCTGCCGTTTACTTTCCCAAGGCCAGACCCAGCCGCTCAAAACTCCAACTGAATGTTGCTAAGCAAAGGTTAGGAAGCATAGAAATGTAAAAATACCATGCGCTTTTTATTTTCCTTTCTCATAGCGACTTCGGACTTTCCGGGCTTTGTGTGATTCTCGATCTCACACTCAATTATGCAAATTAGGCTGTCACGCTAGCTCAGATCGTTCTCATTCAGAACGCTCTGACATTGTTTCAATTAACCATGCCACGTTAAGATACAGGGATCCGACAAAACATGCACATAAAACTTAGAAACGGTTTAAATAGCTAGCACTGCTGAATTATCAGCAGTACATCTCCAGACGCCTTGTGGAAAAGTGAGGAAAACGTGGCCAGAATATTTGCAAATTTAGTCACGGTCTGTTACTGACTTAGTCCTGTCTAATTAGACCGGTCAGTTTACAAAACGTTTCTAGCTTTTTAATTATTTCTTTGCGTTTTCTATTGATGATTGTAAAATGAAACTTACTATTTAGCCAATGTTAAGACTTGAAAACTTGACAGAACGCTGTTATTGAAATCGACAACATCGTGACCTTCCCACAAAAACAAAGATTTTACCTCCTTATCCCCTCTAAGCCCTACAAAGTCAGCCAATGTGAACAGTGTGTATTCGCAGTAGCAATACTTATTATCTTACACTGAAACCTTGGTTGCTTTTCATTGCGATGCATTTGGAAAAAACTTCGAAATGAGCATCGTTAACAATTATTGTTCGGCTTAACCAAATAAAGGTGAAGCCTCGGAGCCAGACGGGCTAGCTCGTTGCTGCCAGAGCTTATCCCGGTTTCTTTAGCACGGCGGCTAGGAGCATTTCTACTCGCCCTGGACGGGATGCTAGTCCATCGCAGGTCACTCTCTCGATATTTTTTAGGTTTCCCCACCAATTTACTAGTACCCATTTATAGACCTGGGTTGAGAGAGGCACTGTGAGAGTAAAGTGCCTTGCCCAAGAACGCAATACAGTATCCCCGACCGGGAAGCCCCGCAAGCTTTTCGGGCCGGTAAAGCCATTTCTAGTAAATCTGTCTCTAAAAAGAGAGCGGTGTATACTCCTGAAAAATCTTGTATGAAGGGAACTACTGGTTATACTAAGAGTATGTAAATAAAACAGCTCTGTAATCATAAGGTTTGAGATTATGACACGGCTTTCCGGATGCGAAAACTTTTCGGGACTTCAAGAAGCTGGCCCCAGATCTCGAACCCGGATCGCTTCGATCCGGGGACGAGCGCACCAACTATGAGGCCATCGGGCCTCCACTATATAAGTACTTCTTTATTTAATAACGTACGTTTCCGTAACCAAGTCACTCAGATGAATCTCAGATGTTTAACCGTACAATCCAGAATAGCGGAAATCTGGAAGATCAAAACTGGGTCAATACAAGGATGAATCGAAAATGAGTTCTGTTGTATTGAGGGTGTCCTGACCTAACAGCTATATATGTGAACGCAGACCCTCTCAGGGGCAGCTAATTTAACCTTTTCTCTATGGAGCAGCGCCCCTATTACCTCTAAGACTGCTTTTAAGGACGTTCACGGGAATATTTTCTAACTGATTTTTTTTTGAAAATTTTACTATTGAAAGATGATGGGTTAGTGATGTCAGAAATGTAAAAAAAAATGGGGGGTCACCGGCTTCGTTTTGGAGAGAACCCGCCCAGAAGAACACCTAAATCTGAGTAATTCGGGTTTCGTTAGCGAAGAAGGCCACAGGGGCTGCAAGTCTCAAAATATTGCAATTAGAGCTTTGAAGGGAAATATTCTCTGCCAAATATGGTTTACGTGGACCTATTAAGCGAATTTAGCCAACTGGTGAGGTTCCTAAAAGAACAAGTTCACATTTAGCGGCCATAGTTTCACGGGCCTTGCAGTGGCAAGATGGCAGGGTTCCATGTCCCATGGACAGAAATCTTAATTTTTTTAAAACTTCCCACGTTGATTTTTTGTTCAGTTTTGGACAATGTGAAGATAATTGTAAATATAATCTGTTAATGAAAATAAAGGTAGGGGTCACCGAATGTCCAAGATCGTTAAAGCCAAGCAAAGCTATAGCAATGGCCATCTGCCCTATCATTGATTCATTTTAGTACTTAGCGCGTGCGCTCGGTGCATGACGTGGCATGTGAATTTGCTTGCGCAGTAAGGGCTGGTTCACACTTTGCCATAAGCATAAGCATAAGCCGACATACGCAGACGCAGTACGATGTTGATAATTAGCGCCTTTTGTTGGAAATTTCCATAATAAAAGGTGCAAATTATCTGCATCTTACTGCTTCTGCGTATGCCAGCTTATGCTTACGCTTATGTCAAAGTGTGAGCCAGCCTTAAGGATGCGCAGAAACGAATAACACGAACGTCCTTAATATGTTACAGCCGGATAAAACCGCCAAATGACGCTAGTGGCTCTTAGCTGTCGTAATAATCCGTTTCAATCACTTTCTTAAGAAATGACGTTAAATGTCGTTTTCATAATGACATAACATATCACATATTTTGTATGAAGTCACAAGTTTGGAGCATCCAATTTTCTCTCATGTGACAATCGTTTACATAGGCAAGGTATCACATTGTTCACCAATTCAAATAGACCAATCACGACATTTTGTTTTGAGATAGGTATCAGTTTGCAATCTAATTTGTCAGATTTGTTGCAAAATTTTATTGCAAGGCTAAAACTAACACTACACAACCAGCACGGAAATTTGTCACCACAAATGCCCCCGGCATCAAATTACAAAGTCGTCACTAAACGAAGCCACCAAAATTAGTTCTAAAATTGCCTATTCCTGTTGGGAGGTCGCTTCAACAGGTAACATTGATTTACATGTAATTCTTGCCGCGCAAACTATTCCTTGGTACTTATAAATATCTAACTTCGGTCATATATGGTACGAATATATTGATCCATGCAAACGTACAAAGTGAAACCATGCTACCTTTTAGCTTCCAGGTGCCAAATAGAAGTTAATAAACGAAATAGAAGCCAACTGAATAGTCGAGTTTCGTATTCGCGGCCGCACTGGGCCGAGCAAAGAATGTGGCACGGAAGTGAAGCTAATGCGGAGTAAAATCTTTCGCGGCTACAAAATAAGAATGTACTTGCAGCTTTATGTTGTTTACAACTACGGTTTTTACAACAATCTTAGTTAATGAAATGAAACCTAATTTCGTCAGGAAAGTTCCTGAGTTGAAAAATAACTTACAAGTGGGGGGAATCAGTGCAAATAAGCGTTGCGAAGAAATTATGGATTTTAATGTCCTTGGAAGCTTATGAACTCGCCATCGAAATCTTTGACGAGCAAGGAGACCAGATGGGAATTTCCGCCAAGTTACTAACGGAAAGTGAAACTATCCCTGATCCCTACTCGCTCAAGTCGGACTGGACTTGATCCATTAGTTCCAGTTTAACATCTTGTCTTTTACTGGAGGTAAACACTTTGTTCTTCGACGTCTGTGGTGATTCCTTGACTTCCTTTCCCTGCTTTCACACGACCCTCCACCAGAGGGAAACGTACTTTTTGTCGCGAATCAAGTGTCCCGCTAAGGCTCCAAAGCCACAATGTACGTTTCCCTCCGGTGGAGGGTCGTGTTGTCAGCGCGCGCTCAAATTCAAATAGACCAATTAGAGTTTAGGGTGAAACCACCTTGCGAGCGGCCGTTGTCGCCGGCCTCCACACAAGCCTCGCAGGAGAGTCGAAGAGGCGAATTTTAAGCAAAATTTTTCGTTCTTCACGAGTCTTTCGGCCGCTGATGCATACGTATTTGGAGTGAAATGTATTGGGCATTATGGAAGTGTTATTATTGCGATTCGGGACTTTTCCTTTTGAGGAGAAAGTGATTTGTGGAGTGACGTCTGGCCAGCGATGGATGGAGTGGTCTGCCTTTCCATTCTTTTAGAAGGAGGAGTAACGGTTTCAAATAACTTCACTAAACAGCGCCAGAATGGCTCTAAAATCGGAACAAGAGACAAGTTCGCCACACATTTAAGGAAGGAAAACTTTATTTCAAATGAGATAGTCATTTACACAATTTTTTTTTACGATCGGTGATTTTCCAATATAATTCTCTCTATACACAACATGTTGTATACACCACGTATTTTGAGCTTGGAGAGTCTGTCCACCGTACCAAGTTTGACAAACACACCAAATTTGCATAATAAGTTGAAGCTGCTACATTTCCCTGCGATTCCCCCCCGGCACAGTACTACAGGGAAACAAATAAGACATTGCTTTAAGCCACTGAAGCCATTAATAAGTTGTTTGTGTGGGTGATCGTTTTTGTTTTAGACTGTATGTGAAATTTAACAAGAGTTTTGACTGTGAACTTGCGTGACAAACTAATTTGCACAATGACTGTGAGATTCGTACAAACGCTCAGAAAGTTCGAAGTCGCTTTGAGAAAGGAAGATGAAAAGCGCAAGGTATTTTTACATTTCTATGCTTCCTAAGTAACCTTTGCTTAGCAGAATTCAGTTAGAGTTTTGAGCGGTCTGTTCTGGACATGGGAAAAACGGAAGCGAAAACGGCAGCGAAAACAAGCTATTTTCGTAGGTTTTAAGTGATATAACGGGTAATAATTGGTAAATTTTCAGGATCATGCAAAACAAAATATATCAAAAGTAACGTGCATTTCTTATCTTTGAAGGATCACTTGATGTAGGGATCAAAACAATATTTTGTCACGTTCGGTGGTCTTAGAGCAGCGAGCTTCTCAATTTGGGCAATTTTCTGTCTTTGCAACACTCAAAATTATGCGTTTTCCGACTATGATTATTTTTAGCTCTAAAAAAATTATTTGCACATTCCATTTGGATTTACTTCTGACGCAAGATAGTTCACTAGGAAAAGTTTGAGGGAAAACTTTTTTCCGACCCGAAATGCAGTGGACCGCTTTTAGAGAGAATGCCACTTAATAGCGTAGCCAATCAGGAAACAGCATAAGTGGATTTAAGGACGTTCGCGCCCATTGCTACTGCGCATCTCTAGTGCGCACGCTATTCATTGCGCACGCGCGTGCCACGTCATTTTTATGCGCGCGCACCGATTCAAAAACTCAACAAAATATAGAGCTGAAAACCTTTGCGTTAAGTTGGTGTGCGAATATTTTTGTTGGATGCTCGGTGACCCCCACGTTTTTTCGCAGATCACTTCCTTTCCTGATTCTCTCCATTATACTTAAAAACAAAAATAATCTGTGCGTAGGAAGTTTTAAATATTTCTCATATACTATTCAAAGGGGTCGAATTGGTACATGGATACAGGTGTGCGTGACTTAGAAGTGGTGATTTTTAAGGGTAATTTTAGCTCATTTAATGACATATGTTGCAAAGATAAATCAAATAGGCCTATATATGCTGTGTTAAAGTGCTACTATGATCAAAAAAACATTTCCTTTTTTTCTTCCGATTTTGAAAGCGTGTTCGCTTAACACCTAACTGGCAAAATTTAGAGCTTTGAGTTTGATCCGAAGGCTGCTTATTTTGAATGTAAGTTTTGGATTTGACGGTCCGCCATTACTCACGTTCAAAACTGACCGATAGGACATCAGAGGGTTGGATCTAGAGAAAATGACGTCATTTACTCACTAGCTTAACATTTCAGCGTGTAAACGCAATTTATTATATATGCAAAACACGGGTTTAAAGGTCTGAAAGCCCAAAACGCCCGTGCTGCATATTAATTAAGCCACGTAAACACGCATTGCATTCTTAAACTGGTGAGTCTTTGACGTCATTTTCTTCTCGACCCAGCTCTCTCAAGATTTTAAAATAAGTAATGGCGGACCAATAAATAGGAAAATTCCAGTTAAAATAAACAGGTGTCTTTTTAAAATCAGAACTTAAAACTTGGGTCAGTTAGTGTTTAGTTAACATAGTTTTGAAATCCGAAGAAGAAAATATTTTTTTTTTGGTCGTAGTACCACTTTAAACACACATAACTTAGATATGATTCTGCAACATAAATATATGCCGATAGTAATGAATCCGGCCAGAATGGCCTTCAATGACTGAAAATCCCAGAAATGCTATGGTCTGTGCTACGCCTTGTCTTCAAAACGAGTTCGGTGACCCCTTATTTTTTTACGTTTTTAATCTACTCTTATCATTTTCTACCTGCAGTCAAAGTTTTAAAAAAATCTGTGCGTGGGAAGTATTTTGGCGCGAACGTCCTTAAGCTAAAACTCGAAAACATTTTCTGCGTGTTCATACCAAGTGATAGCAATTAAAATCGCGATAGTTCGGCAGAACTTGAAAAAATTGGAAAAACTCTTAGATCAGCATCAAAACTTAGTAACTTAACGTTAATAATTAGCCCCACTTTCAATTGTATTAATTTTCTCTCATTGAATGACTGCGTGAATGAAAGTGAGTTAATAATACTTTCAGAACTTCTGTGAAACAAGTCCTTGTGTGAGTGATTCGACCTGTCAGACAGGATATGGTGAAGAAGGCTATCATTGTCTTTGTCCTCACGGTTTCCATGGAGATAAATGCCAGTTAGGTGAGTAATATTTTGCAAACAAGAGATCTTTCAGATATTATAACTGCGCATTAAAAGTCTCGGTTACCCACACTATCCGACTCCAAGCGATGTGAGATATAAAGGACAAGACGTAAGGGACGACTAATTCCGTCGCACAATAGATTGTCTCCTTATAACTCTGAACTCCGATGAAAACTAACACCACCAAGTGCATTAGTGTCTTATTACATCAGTAAGTCTTAAAACGGAAATTAGCGTGACTCGCGTCACGTTCCATGAATGACGTAATTGCTTTTCATGTCTTCAACACTCGCTTCAAATCAAGCGCTTCAGTAATACAAAAGGGCTAAATAAAGAGTAAAATATTCATATGATTTTCACAACATTTAAGTTTCACCAGCTTTTAGCGAATAAACATCATAAAGTGCGCGCTTCTCAGTCAATGTTTCTGATTACATTCTTTGCACAGCGTTGGTTTAGCGTGATTTGTAATCGGAGATTTTTGTTCACCTGGAAGGAAAAAATACCTGGAAAAGGTCTTTTTATTGACCTTTCAAACGAATATAAATTTATATATGTTCCGAGATGAGTTTAACGCTTTGATGAAAACAAAATAAGATGTATTTTACACACTATTAAAGAAAAACAACACCGTAACATTTTCCGTGTATTAATGTTTTAGCAGTTTTAGGCGTATTTATATAATAACCCAAGTTATTCTCACATTTTGATTGGTTCTCGCGTATGATCTATCAGAGGACAGATGCACAATTGACGTCATCATTACAAGGTTTCTCCCTCTGCCGTTTTAAAATGGCGGAAAGTTTTGAGTATTAGGATTATATTTTACGTGACTGGGCAAAAGATAAGGTACATAAAGGTCTTGCCGAGGCATTGAACAGGTTTGAGAAGCCAGAAAATGAAAGATAAAGCCATTTCTTTTAGAAAATGATACAGAAATAATTTTCTAGCAGCCTCAGTCGGCAATCAGGCGAGACTAAACCACGCAAAAACTTGGTCTTGGTAAGCCGAGAACCATTGCTTTATCTCCAATTTAACAAACCCAATAAACAAAATGTTTCTAATATTAATTTATTTAAAAAATTCAATTTTTCCCAGTGTCAAAACAACTGTTGACACACTGATTGATGTCAGGAATGAAACATCAAAACATCACTTCTTAAAATCGGTAAAATAAATACATAACCTTGCTTTCCGATGCGAATGTTCCTGTCCGTTTCAGGGCACAGCAGCGAGCTAAGTATAGCTAACCGTAGTTCACGGTCAACAGTATCGCAGCTAAAATGTGTCTCCTACACTATATCAAGCGTATTTGATAATCACCAACCACAGAAGACAAAAAATCTCCATCGTCATTTACGCTCCTTTCATTCAAAACTCGAATCAAATGGCCTCTAGGTTAACCGCAACCAAAAGTTGTCCTGTAATTTTCAAGGCCACGTCCAAGCTTTTCGACTCACAGGGCTGCTTCGATGACAAAAACTGACTTGAATTTTGCAGCATTTTCTTCAAGATTTGTAGATTTCGCAGTTGCATTCGCAGTAAGTGCTCATTCAATCAGGAGCGACACTCGAGTCAGGTTTGACGGTGGCGTGATTTTTCTCGACCAATTACAATTCTTTGCTATGCGTAGCAACCAATGAAATTGCTTCATTTTGTATAGATCATAGATCACGTCAAATGGCTTTTATTCGCGCAAAGGCGGTGCAAGGGCGGGGCAAGGGCGGGGCAAAAGGCCGGCTTTCGTGTTATGTTGAGATATTTTGAAACAAAAAAAGGCTTTTCGTTATTATATAAAACAAAAAGATTCCATTTTGCCGTGCGTCTGATTCAGTAATAGATCACAGAAGACGTCAAAATGTGGTAAGAACATCAGTGACACACTCGGCTACGCCTCGTGTGCCACTTTTTTTGTTCTTACCACATTTTGACGTCATCTGTTATCTATTACTGGACAGACGCACGGCAACATGGAATTTATTTGATAAATATTAATGACCATTGCCGCGCAAATAATCAGTTGTCGATAACAGTCTTCTTTTCGGCTGGCAAGCCTCGTACCATCCATTTGTCTTTTTATTATTTTCGCGACTCTATTCTGCCTTCATTCAGTATCACTAGCCTTTCACTGTCGCGCTATTTACGTGCGATTACAATGATTCTTGTTTATTTTACTGGATTTAATGATAATGGATTTGATGATGATGATGGATTTGATGATGATGATAATGAAAAAAACTTTATTCAAGTGTCGAATATATTTAGCACTATAGTTAACACATGGTAAAAGCCATAGCATGTACTATTGAGTTTTGGATGCACGCGGGAGGTTGCGAAGCACGAAAGAAGCGTAAGAGTCGCACGAGGCGATAGCCGAGTGCGACTCTAGCTTCTTGAGTGCTTAGCAAACCTCCCAAGTGCATCCATAACTCAATAGTACACACTATGGCGTTTACCATTTGTTTCATAACATAACACTGAGACATTAAAACAACAGAAGACTTTTAGAGTCCAAACCACGTAGCTCGCGTCAATGTGTCACGCAGTGCCTTTTTCAGCTCATTTTCTTTGACGTTGATATTGTGGTAAAAAACAAATCGATATGTGGTTTATCGTGGTCTGTACTTTTACCGACAGCGAGTACGTGACATCACTCGCTTCCCAAACATATTTTTCGTATTGCTTCTGCATATAAGCGAGTTTGTAAAAGTTTTTGAAAGGAAAGTTTAACGCGTACAGGCAGCTAATTTGCATAATGCAGCGCGTGCACTTTCAAGTCTGAGTTGGTGTTTTCAATTGTCAAGACAAATATTTGTTTCGTTATCTTTGAACGCTGGATTTCTGCATATTTAATAATCCGTGGTTTGTTTGTTTAGTATATTCTTAGTATAGTCTCGTTCAGCTTCTACAGAACTCCTGAAGATAGAACTAAGTTGGCACAAAATTTACACTGTTAAAAAATGATTTTTTAATGTTCTTGTCCTCTTTTTGTTGTACAACTTTCATCTTTCTGCCGCTTCATTGTTATTTCGTCCGGCGGCGAAAAAATTATCAGATTTCTTCTTTTACATGTGTTTTTCGCCCTTATTTTCTGGTGTTTTCTTAAATGTTATCTGTTATAGTAAAAGAATGGAAATTCTCTTGTATTCGGTTTCGTCTTGTCCTCTGAAGTCAAAACTTAACTTATTTTTGCGTATTTAAAAAAATTCTCACAGTTTGTCACGCGGAATGGAAAAGAAAAACAATTCTTGGGTTGCACGTGACGTCATCATTTTCTAACTCCGGAACTAAAAAGCCACCGTAGTCATTATCTTTATCAGGCATGAGAGGGGGTAAATTTATATATGTGAACAACTTTTCAGCTCAAGAACATGCTTCGTCTAATAGCAGGCACATTTTAAATCTCAGAGTTACGGAGGTGCGTGACATAAAGCTATGAACGTGTTTGTCGAAAAATATATACTTATCTCAGGACTTTTAGCCTTTTAGAACTTAAAGTGTTAGGAAAACTACTTATTTAAATGTTTGCCTGATCAGTTCAGATAATCAGTGCCCAAGATAGCCAAAGTAAGTTCCAGATGTTTACACTGTTTTCCGGCCGCCATGTTGGTGTTCCTTGGAGGTACACCATCATGGCGGCTTTATACTGGGCTCTGTAAATTTGTACAAAATATTTCGGCGAATATTTGAACATCCGGAAAACGTACAGACCTAAAACTTGGAGAAGTGACATAATTATGTATCTCCTATAACATGATAATTTCTTGAGTTTATTTACTGATTGGTTTTCGAATTATTTTTTAATTGCGTGACGATGCAACCCAAGAATAAGATTTGTTGTTTTCTTACAAGTTATGCGCATCAAGTTGAGTTCTTTTTGTTGATGTTTTGAATACTTTAGCCGTTCATTTATTGAACTTTAAATAAACGATGACTTCAAACGTGATCTTCTGTCTGTGGTTAGTGCGCATATGGTTTATTTTTGTTTATTTTCTGAAATATCTAAAAAAAAACCCGCCTGGGCCAGGGGTGGGTCGCAGACAGTTTGATAAGAGATCATGAAGCATACTTTCAGCCAAACATTCACAATTATCTTTACAACCCTTCCCTCCCATTGTACTCGTTGGGACTTCTACTGATGAGTGCCACTAATTATATGGAGAACCGGCTTTATAGACAGGTAACTTGCGTTGAACCGCATTTAACCTTTTCGCAGGAACAACCCGTGTCATCACCAGTTGTTAATTTATTGGAGTCCGGCTGGTGATAGATGGCTATTCCTATTGTATTTTATCGACTTTGCAGATATTGAGGAATGTGTAACCGGCAACCACAACTGTTCACCAAACGCAATATGCGGTAACGTACCAGGAACGTTTCTCTGTAACTGTAAAACTGGATACACTGGAGACGGAGTGGATTGCACGGGTATGTATAAACACATAACTTTCATAATGGCGGACGGCGTGTGGACCTGGAAACGATTTTGCTTGCAAACGAGGCCACAAAGGCCTCTCGAAAAACGTAAACAAAGCGTGTGTGAAGGCTTTAGGTCAAGTTTTAGCTTTTGTGCGGAGACAATATCGTCAATTAAGGTCAATTACTGTTTAGTACACAGTACTTTAGAGAGGCCCACGCATTGCTGCGTTCCAGAATGCACCAAGCAGAAAGGTTATCGGGAGGAAAACGGGTCGAAAGTTTCGTACCTTCAATTTCCGAGCGAAAACATGTTAAAGAAGAAATGCGAGACAAATTCGAAGGGAAAGATTTTAAAATAAGCGAATCAACAAAGGTATGTTCCAGTGGACATTTCCCAAAAGAAGATCTGAAAAAGACTCTCGCGGGGAAAATTTGTCTGAAATCTGGCGCTGTACCATCGATATTTTCTTGGATTCGCACTTTGCCTCGCAAGAGAAAGCCACCGACAGAAAGGTACACGTGCGAACCAGTGGCATCACCTTCTGCTGCTCCTAGCTCAACCAGATCGGATGCTTCTCCTGAGAGTGTCCCCAGGTTGGAAATGCAAAACCAAATGGAAGTGAATATTGCTTCGACTTTCAGCGATGTTGAAGTGGAGGATATGAACTTGAATGAGTTGTCAGAAATGGAATCTTGTGATCATGACTTGGCGGAAGCCATCGCCGGTCCAAAAATTACTTATTTGGAACAGGAAATCACTGACTTGAAGTCGCAATTACAAAATGCTCGGCGTCAAATAAGAAACCCCATGGAGAAACAATTTACACTTGAAAACTTAAAATCTAAGAATAATACAGTACCTTTTTACACCTGATTTAATAGCCGAGATGCTTTTTAGGCCGTGTATAATTACCTTGATCCCGACGAGCGAGGAGAAAAAGAAATGTTTACTGGCGCTCTGTCAATGCTGAGGGCTCTGTCGGTTATGACAAAGATCAGTCAGCTTCAGAAGAGTCTTACACGAAAAAAGGGAGAGCTAGGTCATTGACACCAGTGGACGAATTTTTTTATTTTTATGTGTAGATTGAGACAATGGTTCCAAGAAGACCATCTGGCTCACCTGTTTAATGTGTCAACACCAACTGGAAGCAGGATACTCATAACGTGGATCAATTTTATGTATTTTAAGTTTGGACACATCAACATATGGCCTTCGAAGCCATATGTTGAAGCATTAAAAAAATATATGGATCAACTCGGGTCATAATTGACTGCACAGAGGTAAGATGTCAAATTTCCAGTAGCCTCCAACTGAATGGAGAACTATTTAGTAGCTAGAAGAACCATACAACACTCAAGGGCTTGGTGGGAATTTCTCCTGGAGGAGCCATCACATTTGTGAGCCAATTGTATACTGGAAGTATCTCTGACAGGAAACTTGTCAGAAGAAGTGGCCTATTTAGATTTGCTCTTTCAAGCCAATGATTCTGTAATGGCAGACAAAGGATTTACCATTTCAGATTTGCTACCTTTGGGGGTTTCCCTGAACCTGCCACCTTTTCTTAGGGGGTCAAATCAAATGCCAGTAGGGGATGTTGTTAAGATCCAGGAAATTGCTAGTCTTACGATTCACATTCAACGAGCAATTGACAAGATTAAAAACTTTCATATCTGGGACCGAGTAATACCCCTTCACCAAATTGGTATTGTGAACCAAATGTGGACAGTTTGTGCAGTCTTGTGTAATGCTCAGCCCAACATAATATCAGTGTGATGCGGACTATGGTATTCATCTAGATTATTGAAAGTAAAAAAAATAAAATTATATTTGATGCATATGTGTTGTAATAAAAAGTGTTAATAAACATTGATGTAGATTATCCATCTTCTTTAGACATGTTAATGTAAAATTCACAATAATAAGGAAGTCTGCATGTCTTGTTTATTTTGAAAACATTAACATGAATATATGTACATAATTTTCCTTGATCAATGTATGGAAAATTAAGGCTTTGATCTGATCTACACTATTGCTACTGTTGCAAGGTCCCCGTATGCTTGTTGCATGGTGACCTGTGTACTGTTTGCAAGAAAGTCCAGTAAATGAACAGTACTTCAATACATCAACTGACTTTGTATACTCTCTTTTGCCTGGAAGTAAATTTATAAAATGCTCCAGTATATATTACAGTAGCATTCTGATTTTTGGAACCGCCAAGGGAATTGAAAATTGGTTCACGCAATCAAAGGTGAAAATGACTAAGAAAGGAAGCAACTTGGAGTTTGAGTTATCATGAGTTCCACATAACTGTCGAGAGATCAAGATTCTTCCATATGAAGGTTACATAAAAGACAAGAATATTTTCCGGAATGACAATATTCCTACTAATAACAAAGACACAACTTTATGGTTACTGAGAGATCATAACTTGCATCCACTGAGAATTTGACATCAAGTTGCACTTGTAGCTGCAGTTACATATTGTAACACCATACAACTGTCAGCACTGACTACCTGACAATTTCCATCATGCATTTTTGCAGATGCAAATTTGATAAAATGTGTGAAATAGTAACACAAAAACTTTTGCTTAAGGTTTCTCCAAAACATGGGGTCAAATGGTATTCTTTGGACATAAAGGCCTTTACTGGTACAAACTATGAAATCACACCATCTTGCTCCAGTTGCTGCCATTTGTCTCTGTACTTGTGCATAAGGCTGGTCTTCTTTCAATTTACATTCAGTGTCTGTTGTTTTCCTCAATGAAAAACTTTGGATCAGAACAAGCATCCAAGGGTGTCACATGGTGTTTTGTGTAGAGGCATTTTACTTCGGCAAGACGAAAATGATCCACGCATCCAAAGTCAATAACTCGTGCATCTGGAGTTGCTCAAATTATTGGAATGCCTTGAGAGACAACAAATCCACAGCGCAAAACCTTAACCGGTGTTCTCCTGCTGCTCATAAATGTTTCGCATTCAACCAGAGCTACTGGCTCGTACTTTTTCCCATGCTCCAGATATTTTGATGCCACTAACTTGGGATTCAGAAGTGTATCGGCAAAGTTTTTATGATTTCTCTGCCGTTTTGAAATGAGATGAAACTTAGAAGCAGTAAATCGGAAAGACCGTTCATCTCTCCATTTGGTACACTCTGCTTGTTTTCTTGTTTTCTTTTCTGTTGAATAAAGTTGATCTTCATTCACCCTAAGTGTATCAATAAGCCGTAATTCCTGTTCTGACAGGGTTCCAGGAATTTCCATGCTTTCAATGCAATGTTCCTTAATGGGAAGCGTGGGAAATTCAAGCCTTCTTTATTTGGGGCTTGCAGTCTGGGAATGCAATTAATTGATGCAGTGGCTTTAACGTTCGACTCAGTGACTGCAACTTGGTAGGACAAATATGATCCGACCCGACATGGGCCAAATTTGGTGTCCATGAAGTCATGATCCCCTATTTCCACACCTGTCATTTGCAAAAGACCTATATTGGGATCAATATTTCTTAGTGTATTTTTAAGGACCTGTTCTGCATTTTTGTTATGCACAGTTCTCATTCTTGCTTCATACAAGAGACACTTTAAACCTGATCGTGACGTTCCATCATCATCTTTGATTTTGTTTACATGTACTTCCATTACTGGCTGTGGGGCAATGTTTACACCCCCACCTTTGTTGTGCCATTGCTGCAATGGCGATGTGCAAGCCAAAGGCACATATTCATCGTCCCCTTCACACAAATCTTTTGTGGTAGAACAGTTGAACAACGAGAACTTGCACAATTTAAACAGTAAAGCAAGCACATGATTACAAAACCCCACCTTGCCTGCTACACAAGAACAACACGCGCTCCTTACTTCGCCAGATATGATGCACATGGCAATCTGTCAAGTATGTGGTTGGTCATGCCTTCTAAAGCTGCGACAGCACTTGCTTATAACAAAAATTACGTCTGATCGCTTGCACACTGAATATCCTCGAGATATTCGTCATCTAGGAACCGTTTTGCCCTTATCAAGGCTGTTGGTACGGTGTGGTGTTCTTTATCGGCGATGGATTTTCCAGACTTCATAATATGGCGGTTCATTTCTAGTCTCGTAAACATGGGCATCTTTTCTAACGAAGTACTCCAACCATCGACGGGAAATTGCACAGAAGCACCTCTTCGCTCGTAAGATTAACAGTGGTGCTCGATCGCTCTTTTTTGCGACTGTAAATCTTATCCGGATCAGGGTCAACATCATCTTCGTATTTTCCCGTTCTGATGTATTCGTGCACCCGAAAATGTTCTGCCACAACTGCAACTGTGGGTCTGAAGTCTTACAGGAATATTGTTATTCCTGTCAATGTGGAACAAAGTTAGACATTGCTGTGCCATCTTTTCGATATTAAACTGTTGTCCTCCGAAAATATAACGGAAAAGGAAGCAGTAGCGGCTTTCTTTAAAGTGCATAAATTATTGACCCGAAAAATAAGTCATTTTCCCTTCCTCTTTAAAATCAAATGCAGTTATAGCCGGCGTATAAGAACATGGGTTTTAAGGACCTGTTTGGCTGAAATTGTCATTTTCAGCCCCCTCCGCATAAGAACCTCTCTAGGCTAAATATTAAGTTAGGTTCTTATCAGGTAGGTAGAAACTGCTGAATTAAGATCATCATCTATTTAAGGGTAACTTGACATAACTTTTTTTTCTTTCAAGCTTAAGTACCATGTTGTATGTCTATTGTGTTTGCCATTCAAATAATTTCCCAAGTATTTGCGAGTACTGTTCTCTACTACAGTATCAAAGAAAGCTTTCTGACCATCTCCAACTGTTCTATGGTACAAATAAATGATTTATACTGTATTATGAGATGATATTTATAATATATATAGTATATTCAGATGAAATTTAAATGAAAATATCAGAACCTATTTTAAGAACCTTGGTAGCCTAAATTCGCTTCAATACCATTTATATAAGAACCTATTTAGGCTAAATTGAAAAATTCAGGTTCTTATACGCGTGCTATTACTGTATTACCAATTGTAGCTGCAAGGAGCAAAATATACAGTTAAGAATGTTAAAGAGGTGACCCAATGAAGGTGGGTCTGGCATGAGGTCCCGAAGTGACCAAACAAAATTTATGAAATTAAGTGAGTTGAACGACTGCTACCGCAGTGCCGCAGTGTCGCAGTGCCGTAGTCGTTGAATGATGAACAGAAGTCTAAGCTAGTTTAATTAGTACTATCACAGTGCTGCAGTGTCGTAGTCGCTGAATAATAAAGTGTAAGTTAGTTAAACTACTGCTACCGCAGTGCCACAGTGCCGTAGTCGATGAATAATTAAGCCGGACTAAGTTAGTTAGACACGAATGCTACCGCAGTGCAGCAGTGCTTAAAGAACGACAAATACTTGGATATTCAGTTGTTATGTTAATTTGGTGACTGCGGGACTGCGGTAGCAGTAGCTGAAGAACCATATTAAGTGACGGGGTATTCTGCAATCTAGCCATTCTCAAGAAAATAAAGAATATCGTTATAATAAAATCCACTGTTAAAGGAAGCTGCTACTGCTTTCTTTTCCGCAATGTCTAACGTCTAACTTTGTTCCACATTGAGAGGAATAACAATATTCCTGTAACACTTCAGACTCACAGTTGTACTTCTGCCAGAACATTTTGAACATCTACAGCATATTAGAAGTCGCCATGTTGGACGCGGAAAATCCTGGGAATGATTTGGTTTGTGTTTTAAGATATTGATTAGTGTTTTGGTAAACTGATTTGTGTTTTGGGAAATCGATTTGTGTTTTGAGAAATTGTTTTGTGTTTTCGTAAACTGATTTGTGTTTTGGCGAAATTGATTTGTGTTTTGAGAAATTGTTTTGTGTTTTGGTAAACTGATTTGTGTTTTGGAAAATTGATTTATGTTTTGGGAAATTGTTTTGTGTTTTGGTAAACTGATTTGTGACTGACCCTTTTGGGCCACCGAAGCACAAGAAGCACCTGGACTGTCATTTTCCGTGAGCGATATAGCATTTGAAGAGCTACTATGTAGACCAGTCGAAGAGGACGCCATACTGCAATAGACAAACGCGACGCTTTGAGGCCTTTGTGACCTTGTTTTCATGCAATTATTCCTAGGCCCCACGCCACGTCCGCCATTATGAAAGCCGTGAAATGAAATTATTGTTTAGACAAAAATGACACTGGAATTTAACTGAAAGCTCATGAGGCAATACAGCTAGGGTAAAAATTATTATACAATTAAGCCAAAAGCTGTTCACCAAACCAGGGACCGAACGGATTGAACGGATTGTGGTGATAATATCACATTGTCACTCTGCAGTGCATTCAACTTTTTCGCAGGAACAATCCATGTCATCACCAGTTGCTAATTTATTGGAGTCCGGCTGGTGATAGATTGCTATTCCTATTGTATTTTATCGACTTTGCAGATATTGAGGAATGTGTAACCGGCAATCACAACTGTTCACCAAACGCAATATGCGGTAACGTACCAGGAACGTTTCTCTGTAACTGTAAAACTGGATACACTGGAGACGGAGTGGATTGCACCGGTATGTCTGAACTCTTAAATCTCAATATACATCTCAGCTTTTCGATTTCACGTCGATTTAAGGGAGAGAGCTATTTCCACTTTTAAAGTAAAACTTTTATTTAGACAAAATTGAGACTGGAATTTAACTGAAAGCTCATGAAGGCGTAGACAACTTAATGAACGGATTGTTATTATAATATCACATTCTCACTCTGCAGTGCATTCACCACTTGAGAAACAGGAAGAAATCTAGGATTAGTCTCATCTCGAAGGCGCTTGGGGATCGTCGACGAGGACAACGTACCTTCTGATCTTTTGTTTTGTTCCAAAAATGGTATCAGAAGCTACTAAAGACTTGGAAGATACCAATCTTATTAACCCACCTACCCATCAGAATAACGCTTCTGTGATGGAGCACAATTCGTTATCCAGAATTAAATTTATGTCATTCAAATGGCAAGATGGACACGGAACCCAGTTTATCCGAGACGCACGATAATATCTTTCAAAGTTCAGAATTAGAATTCAATCTTAGTGTCTGCATATATAGATAGCCATAAGTGCAAGTAATGATTATTATTACCATATATATGAATTAAAAACGTGTTTTTGTTATATAGAAACTTTGATAGGCAAGCTGGTGTTATACAATAATTGCTAACAACACTATTTAAAGAAGCTTGCCGGCAGCGTAAATGTAACGATAACAAAGGGTGGAAGAGGCCACTTTCGATATATTAAAATTCAGCTTGATAGTAAGCCCTAGAGAACTCAAACCAACTAAGAAATGAACAAACATGGTCAGTCAGTTTCCTTCTCTAACCCTCACTGCCGAGCCGAATTACGGTGTATACGCAAGGGCGCCCAACGAACGTTTTTCACAAAAGATGATATACGACCCATAACAATGGTAAAACAACGCAGTTTATGCTTTTTGTTATTTTTCTTTGTTGCTGGGAAAATAATATCTGTTCAGCACTCCCAGCAAGACGTTGCAATCTATTCCAGCTCCCAGCCAAATAGTGAGGTCAGTTCCCAGCCAGCCGACTTCATATGATTGTTTCCCAGCCAACAACTAAAAAAGCCATTAATTGAACCCAGGCTAAAACCATATAAACTTTTTTTATCAGTTTTGTGACAACTGTAAAACCTCGTCATGCACCTACTGTTTGAAAGAAACTGAGATGAAATTCGCTATGTTTGTCCATTTTAAAGAGTATTACAGGAATTATAAAAATTTTCAGAATTTATGTGTTTTTGGGGGACGCTGTCTCAAAATTATAGACGTTTGTATGGATTTTGAACCATATTCTTGGTCTCTGTTCACCCTAAAAGTATCATACTTGGTCAAATGACCAATGTCAACATGATCCTTCATGAAGTGGTGTCAGTTTATCGATTTGTTAAAATTGGAATTTCGCCCAAGTTCCCTGCTGAATTTCGGAACGGCCAATTGCCTGAAAAAGTGCGTAATTCCCAGCCCAGGTCTGTAGCAATAAAAATTCCCAGCCAACTGAATTTCCATTGCGGAACAGATATTTTGCGGAGTAGCTCCGTTGGGTGCCCCTGTATACGTTTGACTGAAGAACGGCATTCATAAATGAAGCAAGAGGCTTTTTCACCTGTTCTGTGTGACAATTGCTATTGTGTGAAAAATACTTTGACAGGTACAAATTGTCTTAATTATTTCAATCCAGTTAACATTGCAGCAAAACTTTGCTTTGCATGAAACAGATTCACTCACAAATCATCTATCCACTTTCTCTTTCGTTTATTTGTATGTCTGTAGCTGAACCTCCAACAGTGGTAGCCTGTGTCAGTGTTACAAAAATACTCGATATCGATACATACTTCTATGAGGTGAATGCTGACCATGGTTCCTGGCCTACTGATGGCTTTTGCCGCGTTATTTCAAAAGTGGACATTACTGATAGTGAATCCTACACATTGACGGTTGAAATCATGAATGTTGTTGGCAGAAATGGCGTGAACTTTGGACACCCTGGAGTGATGTACAATGTCGTTGACGAAAACAATTTTGACCTTCTTTACTTCAGGTTGGCTTTTTTGCTAAGAATTTGCTAAAAAAAAAACTATTTAGTTTGGAGATACTTGACTGATAACCGGTCTGGTCTTAACCTTTCAAGATCATAATAGAGAGTGTTTGCTTAATATGGTGCCCGCCTAAAACAGGTTTGACTGAATAACTATTTTAAGAACAGAAATGCTACAAAATCCACATTTTATGTTGTCTCTTAGCCTTTAAAATTACCCTAGCAAGTGGAGGACTATTCTAATATTGAAGAACCTGTCCTTAGGACTTAGTAATACAATCATCGTCATTCATTCATTGTACACAGAAAAATAATTGAATCAGAATATAGGAATTAAAAGGCCCTGGGAACGAGGTTGCATGCAAAATGGCGAATCTCTAAGGTTTCAGTCCTGCAAACTGATCAGATGACGTGCCGTGTCCACAAACAGCACGAGTGCAAGCGCCGAGAGATCTCCTGACCTCAGTGCAGAGTGAGAAGGAAACAGCTGTCCAGCACTGATCGAAAAATATTCATCGCGAGATAGCATGGACATGCAGCTAAACAAATGAATTAATGAGGAAATTTCCTGCAGGAAACAGCTGCAATTTGCGCTCACGCATGGTTTAAACTTTCAATGTGATAAACATGATATCATATAAATTCTAGGAGAAACGTAGACTCGGAAAAAATCCGAGTCCCAGATGGGATTTGACCCCACGACCCTCCGTGATCTAGTCGGATGCTCTACCACTGAGCTACTGGAGGCTCTGTGGTGAGCAAGGGTCAAATTGTTGGTATTGACTGGAACCGCATCGCGCGGCTACACAGCCACGTACTGGCTCATATGAACTCCTTAACAGCATCGCGCTGTCACATTAAGGCATCACATATGAACTCACTAACAGCATCACGCCGTCACATTAAAGCATATCGAGATGCGTCCAACCAACCTCCCAAGTGAGTATACTAACAGAGAAATAACAACAACATGATATTATGTAATTTCTAGGAGAAACGTAGACTCGGTGCGGTGTACGTAGCGCGATGCGGTTCCAGTCAACACCCACAATTTGATCCTCGCTCACCACAAAGTCTCCAGTAGCTCAGTGGTAGAGCATCCGACTAGATCACGGAGGGTCGTGGGGTCAAATCCCATCTGGGACTCGGATTTTTTCCGAGTCTACGTTTCTCCTAGAATTTACATAATGTCATGTTGTTGTTATTTCTCTGTCAATGTGATAAAACAACGAAAAAGGTAATCGTTTTTGTCTTTCGATTTACTTAGACCACATAGCCAAGGCACCTGCTACCAACTTGGTTACGTTCCAAATGGAGCGTGGCTGGGCTCTGTCTCAAGCTCATGTCCCAATGGCAGTCCAAGCGGCGGAGTTTGGTTCACTGTTCGCGTTGAAGTCTTTTTAGATAAAAGCGTCAATATCTACCTTAACAATGACCTTGTGACTTCACCTACAGCTAAATTTAATACAAAAGGCCGGGGAGGAGTGTTGGTTGCTAATGGATATCAGAACATAATCCTGTTTAGGGGATTTGACATAAACAAAAACGTGTAACTCTCTTTCAAAAAAAGGCAAATCTTTCCGTATATTATTTTTAGTCTATTCTTAAACAGTTCTTTCTATTTTTTTTTGGATTTCAAAACTATGTTAACTAAACACTAACTTCTGATTTTAAAAAGACACCTGTTTATTTTAATTGGAATTTTCTTACTTATTGGTCTGCTATTACTAACTTTAAAATCTTGAGAGAGCTGGGTCGAGGAGAAAATGACGTCAAAGACTCACTAATGTGAGAATGCAATGCGGGTGTACGCGGCTGAATTAATATGCAGCAGGGGAGTTTTGGTCTTTCAGACTTTTAAACCCGTGTTTTGCATGTATAATAAATTGCGTTTACATGCTGAAAATTTAAGCAAGTGAGTAAATGACGTCATTTTCTCTGGATCCAACCCTCTGAGGTTTAATCGGTCAGTTTTGAACGTGAGCAATGGCGGACTGTGAAATCCAAAACTTAAACTCAAAATATACATCCTTTGGATAAAACTCAAAGCTCAAAACTTTGCCAGTTAGGTGTTAAGCGAACACGCTTTCAAAATCGGAAGGACAAAAGGAAATGATTTTTTGATCATAGTGGCACTTTAACTATTATAAACAAGACTACAGAAAACTAGCCGTAGGTTAGCTGTGATTTAAGTTATAGTGGAAACAGTTTGTACAATGGAATAATATGGCCGGAATAGTAATAGTCTCCTTTCAGCAGTCTAAACCTGCAGCTGCATAAGTAAACGAACACTTCATTGTCATTTGATGAAGTTTGTAGTCGGTATAGAGCGTTTTCACATAACGTCATCAAATTCCAAAATCCAGACTAAAGAGCCATATATCTGTTTACAACTTTTCAACTTAATGGCGTGCTTGATTTGGAAACTAAGGCAGCTTAAATTTTAGAGTTATGGCGGCGCGGGGCCACCCTGCGAAAAGAGCCTCTTTTATTACTTTTATCTCAAAGCATATGTACCGTAAGAAAAGGCCCTGCTTGCAGGGTGGCGTGGGCATAACGCTCCGATCAGCGTATGTGAAAAAATATCTACCTATATAACATGTTTTTGCTTTCCTAGGAGTTAAAGGGTGCTTACCATTTGTCAGAATAAACCGGTTGGGACGAGCGTTGAATAATGGTAAGGGTTTTTCCAAAATCAGTGAATCATCCGAACGAAATGGCGCTTACCATTTGCAATTCGATTTCCCGCAATTGTTCTCGGCTGACAAGAGATTGGAAGCTGGAAAGTTTAGCAAATGGTAAGGAAATTTCCGCCGTTCCGTTCCGAACGGAAAAAGAGGAGTACCTCTGAAGGTACTCCAGAATTTCCGAACGGAATTTCCGGAAAATTACCTTACCATTTGACTTCAAACCGAAATTTCCGGATTTTCTGGCCAAATGGTAAGCACCCAAAGAGTCAGGGAAAGTGTTTGTGTAAATGTTTGTTGGTTCACTTCAGATAATCAGTCGCTTAGATAGCTGTCATGAAAGTATTGTTAGGTGTATATATATATATATATATTCATCAACTTATTTAAAAATGTATTTATTCATAGCACTTATAATTACGTAACCTGTATTCTTTTATTGCGTAATCTGTAATCAATCGTTTATCCAATAGTTTTCTTTCCTTTTTCTATTATACACCTTGCGTCTACACATATTGGGAAGTTTCGGTTGATAGGGGGAGGTGAGTTGAGTTTTGTTCTCCTGGGTAGAAAAAGAAGAAAGTTGTGACGAGCGACGTTGGAAGGCGACCGGGAGCACGATTTTCATTACTGAAAAGCCGTTCAGTGAGCCGTTCTTGAATACACGACAAAGAGCCATTTGCCGGGGAACGCGAGTGCTAAGTTGCTGGCCGAAGAAATCGAAAGACAAGAGTAAAGTTCTGTCAAAGTAGGCCATTGTGAACCGGGCAGCTGAAGTAAACCAAAGACGTCAAGTTGAAGAATATCTGAGCAAAGACGTCATTAGAAGTAAGTCGGGAAGTGGGAGTAGTAAACGGGAGTTTGGTTTGCGGTGTGTGACGTATGTTGGTGGACAAGGACAAGGACAAGAACGCAAGGTGAAATGAACTGAACTCATGAAACTCTTGTTTTTAAAAGTATATTCTGTAAATTAAATTAGTACGCTGTAGTATTTTATTATTATATTCGTGTAAATTAATTAAGGATAATCATTTCATTTTACTGTGTAGTTGTTGTAATTAAATATTTGTAGACTAATGTTTGGTTGTTACGGGTTTTCTCGGGTTTGTTTATGTGTAGTGTTTTTATTTGTTAAAGAGGGCCCACCTTTGTGGCGCGGTATCGCCATGTTGGTGGAGGACAGAGCTCCACCAACACCGAGCGGCTCCATACCGGGCTCTGTAAATTTGCACAAAACAACTCGACGAATATCAGAAATCTGGAAAAACAGACTTAAAACTTGGAGAAGTGTTTTCTTTACCTATCTCCTATAACACTGAATTTCGTGACTTAATTATCCACCGAAAAGTTTTTGGAAAAAAATTTAGTGGTGAACAATAACTAAGACAATAGAGTGGTTATGTCTTGGAACTATCGGTCTGGTAGTTGCCTCTGGGAAATTGATGTTCTTAAAACTAGCATATTTTTTTTCGCTTCTCGGACAAATATTTGTTGTAAGAACATCAAATTTATTCCGCGGGCAACTATCAGGGGATAGTTCCTCGACAGAAACACTCTATTGTGGCTGGGAGGTCGTTCTTTTCCGTGTGAAGTATGTGCTATGCACTGTGCAAAATGTGTCAAATTTTATGGATTGAGGGATGAGAAAAAAGGGGACAGTTCACTGTAGAGAGCCTCCTTGATAAAATAATGTTGTGGACAGGTGGACGTCCTTCCAGGAGCAGACAACAATTGGCCCATTTCGATATATTAAAAATCAGCCTAAAGGAATAACGACATAATCATCTTCGGCCATCGTAGCTTGGTTAAAAATATAAAACAGACAGCGGTACTTGACGTAAAGAAATAATTAGGTTAAAAATGAGGGAATAGAGGTGAGCCCATGGAAACACCATCCACCTGGTTGCGTAACACCGACCATCGAGGATAAAGTGGCTTTTTTTGGTAGCAAACCCTAATAATTTCTTTAAAACAGGACGGGTTATTGCTGGGGTATCAGGAAGCTTGTCTAGACAAATCTGTATTGTTTCATCAAGTGGCACATTATTCCATAATTATGTTTGTAAGATTTAGCCCAGTGCAAACCGAAATGAATCTTTAACTGCATGTTGATTAGTGGATATCGGCCGAAGTATTCCAACAAGGTAAGACCTTGCGTCTAATCAACATACAGTTAAAGATTCATTTCGCTGCCCACCACGCAAATACTGTCGTGGAAAGTTTGCACGTCCCCATAATAAAGTTTTTCCTGTTTCGATATATTTAGTAGTTGATTAAGTAAGCTGTTATTTCGTTGTCGCTGATTTTCGTTGTCATTGATTTGTAGAATGTTAAAGGAAGTATTAACCAGTATTGTGTTATCACAAACAATGATGTATTTAATCGATAGTCGCTAGTAAAACCGCATGCATAGAATAACACTATGATTGTCAAGCAAACCGATGTAACAGGAAATTAGTGGCCATGAATCATGGAAGAATGCGACAAACAAAACTGGAACTTTATTAAGTTACCTTAAATAATCTTACCACTCCGGACTTATGTATCTGGGTGTGTATATCCGTAGCTAATAAACGTAGCATTTTTGTAACTCTTAGCCAGATGGTATTGAGATAGATCGTAGGACAGAACGTGTAATGTTGAATTAGGAGGAATAAAGTCAAGTTTACTGAAAGTATACAGTCCAAGTCTGTTGAACCAGCGTGTGCAGAGTAATTTCTTTCTAACGCGAGCGAGAGATTCTGCAAAAAATACAAAATCAATCTTATCCGCACGCTAACTTATCGATGCTTCCGTATTTACTCCACCGCTTCATTGTTACAATCCGCTGACCAGGATTTCAAGAGACGTTTGCTGCAAAATGGCTACCCTTCATTGTTACAATCCGCTGTCGAGGATCTCAAAAGGCTTTTGCTGCAAAATGGCTACCCTCAGGGCATCATCACTTTTAATATATATCAATGATGTCCTTAACAAGAACAAGAGCAAGCCAAATGAACTTGTTGCAACAGTTCCCAAAAAAGATGTTATTATTTTATTACCTGATATAGGTCTCCATAGTTATTATATAACTAATCTTGTGTTAGTACTAGTTAATGCCAAAGTTATTTTTCAAAACACCCGGCGCATCAAATCCTTCATCAAAATGGGACCTTTTTGACATTTTGGCGTCGGACAAGACTGACTGCCATTGTAAGGGTTAGGGACCTTGTTTATTCAAGAGTTACAGCTAGCATTGAATGCCGATGTCAGCAGTTCATTGTGTCTAGGTTCAAGAACCCTATTGTTACAGTATAAATAGCTTTCGAAAAATTTGTAACGGTTATACTTTTGAAAATGTTAGTTGACTAGCATACGAAACGTCATGTTTATAAAATGCATCTTTTCAATATGTTTATCGCTGCTGTTTGTTTCATATTTTTAATCGAAAAACCACAGATTTTGTGCGGTTTATCCCCAGAGCCTCGTGCTGAGGTCTATTGTTTTACTCATTTTTAATATAATTATGCTTCTTTCAAAATTGGTCTATTCTTAATGAGAGAAAGAAGTTGGGAAGTATTCTAAGACTAATGGAATCACTTGGAATGGGGTGGCCGCTAAAATAGATCAATTCGACAAACTTCGCCCACTGTGGCGGTTCGGATGATAAAATTCCGCCCGCTCCAGGAACCAATCAGATTGAAGGATTTGTTGAAGTCTGTCCACTCACGAGCTGAAAAAAAGGGAAATTGAAATTTTTACATGGCCACGCGAAGCCAGATGCGAAATTTCGTTTGAAGTGTTAAAAGATATTTCACGATTAAGTGCAGCGAACGAGTGCACTATTTTTAACACAGTTAAAGTTCACAACGTGAACCGTATAGCCTAAACGTTTCGTGTACCAACGAAGCGCTACCGCTCAAAACGCCAGCTTCACAGGATAACTAGGGCGGTAAATTTAACTCTCATCAACTTTAATAAGTTGATAAATGGCAAGCTTCTCTACTAAATTCATTTGTATTTTAATCTCTTGCTCATATGACTCTAAATTCCCGTGGAACGCTGAAAAACATTCATTCAGCCAATAATGGTAAAAACTTGCAACATATACACCAATTACATTACCGGAAAGTAGATATGTCGCTTTGCCTTAAACATAAGTAAATCTGCTAAATAAGGCCATGTCAATGTTAATAGGATCTTTGCACGATCGGTCATATGTTACGGAATAAATTATGCTGGGACACAAATAACGCAGTGGGACTTCCAAAACAAAGGAACTCTTACCAGTTTCGCCCGACGTTCCTTTGTTTTGAAAGTTACGTCCCAGTATAATTTATTCTGTACCATGTGACCTGATCATGCAAAGGCCAAGGGCCTATCGTGGCCAATGAGAATAATTGAACAGTAAGTTCTTAGATATTCCTTGTGAGGAACAATATTGTACCACGGTTAACAATTGAAAGTCGAAGGCAAACCCGAGTTAGGTCTATGACTCAGTAATGAAAATCTCTATAGACCGGTTTGTCGTTCTTCACTCATTTTGCAACGGACTCGATCTTGGCCCAGAAAGTCATAGCACAAATTTATAACTGGGGAGAGTTGGTAGTTTATCAGTAGGAAAAGTGATTTCAGAAATGTATAATGTTCATGTTCATGTGCCTTTTACAGAGATTCCCGCCAATTAAGTTATTTACTGACCGTGGAACTCATTTACAGTTGAACACAAATCACAGACAAAACAAATTAAAAAGGAAACGAGTTTAGTCATAGTTAATAGAGGGGCATGGTTATAAAACCCGACAAAGTTTTTTGTTTTAGGTTATTGCTCGCTTTTTGGTCTTGACCGTGCACAAAACACAATAGTTGTAAACTCCGTATGGAGGATCTAACCAATAGAAACCTGTTTGTTACGCAACTCATGCAAAGTGTATAAGCTCAAAACGAAAGATTTTGCACAGTCATGGACCTTCCAACCTAAATATTGGCATCTTTGTTTGCTCCTTTGATGTTTGCCGGGCTTCCTAACCATTCCTCTTTATTAACTATGGTTTAGGTAACGTCGACATATATACAATGCAGGCTTATGTAAATATATGTTATGTAAATATGAAAAAGAATATAAAAAATGTAAATGTAGATATGTTATTTGTTTCCTTACGGAGCACCAAGGAGTAAAAGAAACTTTTTTTGTAGCTCAATCAGAAATTGTAGTGCTTATGCTAATGAGGCAAATACTGTAAACAACGATTCTCCCATGTGAACTCATGAATCAACTTCTGTATATTTTGTTTCACGTTGGCATGGTGAGTACAACTGACTAGGAATATCCCGAGAATCACAGACCAGTTAAAAAAAAAATCGAGATCCTGGTACTTTGCCAAAAGGAAACTTTGTTGAACTACCTTTGAAAATATCATTGCCATTTTTAAAAATTTATAGTATTCGAGAAATTCGACAAAAGCCAAAAGACGCGTTTTGTCCTGTATTGATTATTTAAAACTGATATAAAAATTTGGCAAATTCTATTCGCTTGGATATAAACACTTTGCTACGCTAAGAAAACTAATAATTCTGCAAATCAGATAGATAGCTGAAAGCGATTTGCTTTTTTTAACAAAAAAGACAAAAATATATATATAATAAGATTAGTTCCGCTTGAAATTGATAATGACAACGTTTAGTCTGAATAATCTCCAAGACCAGTTATACTATACTAGGCTTTACTGGAGTGAACGTTGTAATGAGAAATATCTTAGGTTTGAGTTTCGAGGTTTAACTTTGCAAAGTAAATACTCCCTGTATAAAGCACAATTTTAATTGTTACTCATATTCTTATTTTGAAAACCATTTAAATTAGAATTCTATAATGTAGTAATTAGTAAGCATCTGACTTGGCGCTAAACATTTCCACACGAATGGAAGCAGCAGGATCAAATATAGATATTTAAATCCACTATATTTCTCGTATTACTTCTTGGTTTATTTCTCAGCTCCAATTGTTTAATCTTTGTTGACTTTTTAATTTGAGGAATTGAATGACACCGTAGGAACCCCATGTATATTACTACTTCTGCATAAATACTTGATAAGTTTGAACATCTTTTGCCAAATACAGTTTGCGAGTCACGAACGGGAGGCTATAAACACTTTGTTACCATTTCACGCTTTAAAAAGTTCCAGCGATCAGTAGTCAGTAGTTTCAGGTTTTATCCTGGTCGCGTTTTTTCATGGCTCATCTCAAAAAAGCATTTTTTAAAAGGTAAGTCGATGAAAATCTCTCTGTGAGATAAATTTTTTGTTTTGTGTTATTTTTTTTCACTTTTTCTTTATCTGTAGATTCCACTTCCAAAGCTAACATATTTTGTTCTGATTTTCTCGATAATGAGCACAGAGTTTGAACAAATGCTTTAACTGATCCACTATTATCAGAAAAAGATCGGACACGATATACATGAAAATAAACACGAACGATAAAACAACAACAATTCCAAACATTCTATAAGTTCGTAGCCATTAAATTACAATAACATCACTGACTTTTTAGAGCGCGTAGTAACGAAAAATATACGTTTACGAGAAGCCATGATTTAAATATTTGTTACCTCTTGTTTGAGTGGTAAACTAGCTAAACTTAATGCGTGTATAGCTAAGTGCATAAGCACTTTAAATAAGATTTACATTTTTACATTACATACTTTTGTTCCGTGTATCATAAATTATTGACGAGTCGAGTAATGTAAACATAACAACTATTTGTGGGTGAAATTAAGGCGGCTTAAAAATTACAGTTTGCTTACAGAGCAACTATGAAATAATCTGCCACTCAAAGTTAAGGTGTCTTGATACAGCTTTGTCTGGACAGCCATACCAGTCTTCCCTTAATTGGATTGAGGTAAACGTTACATCAGTGATTAGGCAATTTCAACACTGAAAATCAGTAAA